>JABYPW010002041.1:0-12609 GCA_016880775.1 Phymatotrichopsis omnivora | reverse complement strand
GTAGTGATGATGTAATATCGCTTAA
Source organism: Phymatotrichopsis omnivora (assembly GCA_016880775.1). Classification (NCBI taxonomy): domain Eukaryota; kingdom Fungi; phylum Ascomycota; class Pezizomycetes; order Pezizales; family Rhizinaceae; genus Phymatotrichopsis; species Phymatotrichopsis omnivora. The sequence goes on along the minus strand of JABYPW010002041.1, from coordinate 12,584 downwards.
GGTTGAGGTTTGAAACTTCGAATATGGTACGATTTCAAAAACGAGAAGTGTAAAGGTTAGGAATCCTGTAGGGACAAGACAAGACACACTCTATTCCCTAAACTATAAGCTAAATACACTCTTCCTATAGTGGGATGGCACTGGCACTAACTTAATAGGATGGCCTAGCTACAGAAAGTTCCTCATCTTGCATACAGGAAAAGATATCCTCCGCTGACTTATACTGAAAAGAAGAAATGCAGACAACTACATACAAAAGTTGCCTAGGGATAAAAAATCACTAGGAGAATATTAAAGCAATGAAAGAAAAACCCCCCATATGGACTACATGACTGAATAAAAAAATACAAGAGAAGAGAGAAAGAGAAATGTGCAAACTCTTCTACACTTTACTGAAGTGAAAAGAAACAAGTTCCAAAGCAGGAAGAAGAAAAAACATAGTAGAAAGAAGAAACTAAACTACTCCTATAGTAGTAGACTTATCCTCCCTATTAGACTTGGCTAGTTTACCCTGGATCATTTTCATACAGATCAGATCATTCACTTTGTGGGTTCTAGTACAGTTTGCACAACAGAGGATAGTGTTCTCGCAGCCCAAGCCTTTCAGTTTTTTGCAGTCAGCGACACTGCAGGTATATTCAGAGATGATATAGGTGCTAGCATAGAGTTAGCACTAGGGAGATGACTGGTAGTTCTGGACTGCATGTCTGAACTTCGAGCAATAGGAGTATTGGGTATCAGCATGCAATAGGATGTACTTTACAGTGCTATAGGTTTTGTTGAGGATCATGTGCCTTTGAGAATGCAGGCCTTATTGTTGCTATTCATAATAGTGATCACTAGGGAGCTATGATTCTGTTTGTTGATTTTGGTGCTAGAAGTCAGCTAGCGCGGGGTCATTACTAGGGTAATACCGGAGTTGTAGCACTCTATCTCCTGACAGAGGCAAGATATCTGTCCTACAGTGTTGAGGTCAGTGGCAGTGGAGACAGTGTTGACAATGTACTTCTTCTACATATGGTTGTGATTGATACCCTTGACTTCACTAAACTCACCAATAGCTTTAGTGATGATAGGATAGTAGGCAAGGATGGTCGTGGTGGTGACATTCTCCATGGCAGTAAGACCATGCATGGTGGGGTTATTATTGCAAAACCGCTGGATGTGGAAGAATGATAGAGCTTTGGATTTATCTAGGGCTAAGTTAAAATGCTCCCAGATCTGAATATGAGTATCCTCTACTAAGGCTAATAGTTCCTTAATATTGATAATTATTTCTCAGTCACAGTGGGAGGGGTAATATAGGAGGGGAAGAAAGGTGGTTGGGAGATGGTCCTTCTAGGTAACTAGGCTACCTTTCTTTTTCTGTTTTTTGGAGATAACTTGATCCTAGGTTTGAGCGTCCTTAGCTTGTTGCATTGTGGGGAGGGTGGTAGAGGTTGTAGCGATTGAGCAAAGTTTCCTGAGGTCTTTCACAGTCACTTTTTATTGTTTCTGAATATCTTTGAGGGACTCAAGCACTTCAGGGGAGGTGGGTAGGGCCTTAGTAATAGGTACTAGGGCCTCAGTTATGGGTGGGGGTGGTCATGACTCTAGGGCAGTGACTTGGTTAGCGAGGTTGGCCTAGCCAGCGATGATGGTGTCAAGTTCTGTGTGGACAATATCCAGTAAGAGTTTGATTTTAGGGAGGTCATCTGCAAAGAAAGTAAGTAGGTTGGTAGCATTGTACATGGTTATTGCACAGGTTCTAGCCTAGGTTATTCATATGAATATACCATCTTCTTTACCATTATGGCCTAAGAGTTTGCTGAAATTAGAGTTTAGCAGGTCCTCCTGGATTTTCTTTAGTACTCTGACTCATTCTATTGCTTGGGGTGTGTAGGAATGTGTAGAGGAACCCCTAGGAAAGGAGAGTAGAGGGGGAGGGGGGGAGGGGACATGACTAGATATTGCTTAAAGGTTGAAGCTTAAAATTAGGTCATGATATTTTAAAAAAGAGGAGTGAGAAGATTGCGAAGCCTCTGAGGAGACAAGACAAGACAGAACCATGTACTTAAATACACTTCCTTTACCTAAGATGAAAAATAGATGATAAATGAAATAGAAACACAGAGAACTATTTTACAATCTAGACTATCCTTTGATTCCTAATCACTGAAACTTGTAGAAGAGTCTAGAAAGGACAGGATTTCATTAGTACTTGATTTGACTATGATCACCTATTACCCTCTTGGGCCTCACTCCTGATTTGTAATACTCTCTCACAATATGAGTCTGATTGCCTGATCATGACCTCATGGCTAATTAGGCCAATGTCACATCATGCAGATAACTAATCATGTGGTAACTATAGGGCTAACTTCCTGCGCCTATTCAGGGCTAATGGCAGAGCTACACCATGCCATGCTACACCATATAGTCATATGACAGAGGATCGTCTCTAGAGCGCTCAACACTATGGTGAATGAATAGAGATAGCATACTCACATGTTGATATTCTAAGCATAACCTCTATTATAGCGTATTGTCTAAGGTACTAATGATATGACCACTACCAGTGTTTATAACACTACACCACTTCTAAGGTACATGGTCCCTATATATATAGGAGTTACCTTTATATCAATTCTTCAACTATCCCTTAGAGCAACCAAGACTGGTGAATGGTTTCCTGCAGCCTATAGGGGGAGATCATCCCAACTTAAATAGAGCTTAAAGGGGACTCAGGATCATGCGATAGTCACAATAGTTATGCACTGCTGGATTAAAGGGAAACCAAATATGGAGGAAGAAGTAACTATACATGCCTCAATTCCTCCATCTCTCCTTTTGTGGTACAGCTCCTCTGACTTAGTAGCTTTTGACTCTGCCTCTAGATAGGCATGTTGAAAGGTCAAAAGAGTATCAATCATTTTGCTGTTTACTAGCAGTGACTCTAAGGGTTCCTAACTACCCTTATCCCATGAATATCCTTCCCACAACACCAAATATTCTACCTACATATTCTACTGATTATTCTAAACCTTGGCAATTTTCGAAACAAAGAAATAGTTTTCACCCTCCTCAATCTCAGGGGTGGGAGGAGGATGCAAAGGGAAATAGCTAGAGACAAAGTAGGGTACAAGTTTTGAGATGTGGAAGATAGGGTAGATCTTATAAGGGAAGGGAAGTTTGAGTTTGTAGGCCTAAGAGCCGATAGGCTTAATGATCTCGAAGGGGCCTACCAACTTGGCATATAGCTTACAGGAATATCAGGAGGGAGTTATATCATCACACTTTAGGAGGACACAGTCACTAGGCTCAAGTGCTGGGAAGGGCTGGTGAGTCTTGTTATACTATGCAAAAATCTTTTCCTGAGCTATGAAAAGACATTGCTGTATGGTAGTCTATTGTTGATTCAAGGCCTTACTTCCCCAATAGGCACTAACTATTTAGACTGTGTCAAGTGAAGGATGATATCCAAAGTTGGCAGAGAAAGGGGACACCGTGGTATAGGATGACTTGGTATTATTGTATGCGAACTCTGCTGGGGTAAGAAAGGAGACCTAATTCGATTGCTTAAAGTTGACATAGGTAGGCAGATAAGCTTCCAGGACTAGGTTAAGCCATTTAGTTTGTCCATCTATCTGGGGGTGAGTAGCAGTACTCTTTGACAACCTAACACTGAGATTATCTATCACATAGCCCCTAAATGCTTTGAACTTAGGGTTATAGTTAGAAACAATACTGGCCAGCAAGCCATGGTGTTTCCAAATCTCATGAACAAGATATTAGCTAGGTGCCTGGAGTTGACATTATGGCCAAGAGGTATGAAGTGAGCCATTTTGGAAAAACGATCAACTATTACCTAAACCTGGGTGAAGCTGTCAGAGGGAGGGAGGTCCATCACAAAGTCCATGGAGATCGATTCCTATAGCCTATATAGTATTTCCAATGGAAGCGGCTGCCCATAGGCCTTGTGTTAGCAGACTTCATTCTGTTAGAACTCGTTATATGCAGAGATATACTCAGATATATCCTGCCTTCAATGTGGCCAGTAAAAGTCTCTGTCCATAAGATCAAAGGTTTTATCTTAGCCTAATTAGCCTACTATAGGGTGATCATGCCTGGACTTGAGAACCTTAGTATGGAGAGAATGGCAGACATACCACAGACTATTCCACATTGGAAGGCTATTATGAACTGAGTATGGTTCCTGTAGTAAGCTAAAAATGTGTTAGCATTTAGAGTCAGCAGCAATAGCTTATCTCAAGGTTTAGTAAGAGGAAGGATTGAGCGAGGTATACATATTCTCATTCACAGCAGTATACTGTCCTTTCTTGAGGAAGAGAAGACCAAGCTCAGGTACCCCCTCCATAGGGACATAGTCCCCATGTCTACTCAAAGCATCAGCCACATCATTGCACTTACCTAGTTAATACACTATCCAGACATTGATAGTGCCCAATTTCTCCATCGACTAGGCCTTTCTCCTATAGAGGAGCTGAGTGGTCACAAAGTACTCCAGGTTCTTGTGGTCTATTACTACCAGCACTGGATAAGCCATTCCCTCATACCAATGTCACCACTACATGTAAAGGTAGTCAACCACTGTAAGCATTTCCTTATTATAGATCTTATAATCACACTCTGCAGGGTTAAGTTTAGGAGAGTTGAAGGCCAAAGGGCAAACTGAGCTATTAGGAAACTGGTGTGACAGCATGCCCCTAAGGGCAAAGTCACTGGCATCAGTTTCAGCTTGAAGTTGGACTAGAGAATCGTGATAGACAAGGAAGGGAGTAGAGGTAAAGAAGGCCTTAAGGGTATAGAAGGCAGATTGCTGCTGAGACCCCTAGTGTTACAGCCACGGTACCAAGGCCCACGCGCGATGATGAGTTCGAGTTTGATGAGCAACTTCCTGTGAGTATACCCCTGCGCCACGCGAAATGACCATGTGACAAAGGGCTCTGCCTCAGGATGAGTCATATGTGGCGCCTCTGATGAAGATGAGTCAAGGTCTGACTCACCCGTCATCCTCTCTCAAGCGTACCTCACATGATCGGATTAACTTGAGTAACTCCTGCGGACTAGTCACCTGCGGTTGGTATGACTCAAGCTGATCGAGCCAGTAATCGCGTGATGACGATCTTGCCAGAGATCGGCGATCCGAGCTCAGACCATAATGCTGATCATTTCCGTTATGACTCCTAGGAATGTTACGATCGCGTCAGATGATGATAGAATGAGTCGTGGGATTTCTAAGGCTTTCTTTCGGGTTCTATTTCTTATGTAATCTCCTTTGTCATGGATGACTTATTTCTCTTGGTTGGAAAAGTATTTAAGGATAGTCGTTGGTCACTTCATGTTCGGTGATCCAAGGGAGGACAAGATAAGTCACTTCATGTTCGACGCGCTACCGACATTAGGTCGGCTGTCTTCTACCTCCGTCATAGCTTTACATAGCTGCAAGCGGAGGTTCTTTAGACGACCCCTAGCGGGGTCGTAAAGATAAAATAAAAATGAATTTCCCCCCCCCCCGGTCACTTCATGTTCTTAATGGGAAAATCATATAAGTCACTTCATGTTCCCCAGGCCTCTTGCACTTTCCTTCCTACCCCCTACATTACACAGTCGGCTATTACGAAGAACTCGCCTACCTTCACGATAGTCAACAAAAATCATCGCACAGCTCCCGAGCAATACTATACCTATCCCATCACCGCCTGGCCCTCAGATAGAGGTCGGAGCACCGCTCACAGGCTGCGCTGAAAATAGGATAATATTCTCTCGGTCGGAAAAAATCCAAAATGTCTCAAAACAACCCCATCGTCATCTCCAGCTCTGAATCCTCCGCCCCATCCTCCCTAAGCACTGCCACGGAAGCCCACTCGGCCATCACCCCTACCCCCAACCCCTCCAACCTAGTAGTCATCCAACAAGACCCCAACGTCCATAGTTGGAGCCAAGACTATAGGCTCACGGAAGCCGAAGTCGAAAGAATCCAGTTCGCCGAACAGAACCCCCTCTCACTTAGAGGCTCACAAGCCACCCCAACAAACACCCAGTCCACCGGACATTCCACCATCATGGAACAAGCACACCAACAAAACGAAGAACTCCCACAACCCGTCAACAGAGTAGAATTCGAGTTCGCTCTACCCAGCTCACCCCTAACCCAGATCATGCATGTATCTCCCACCCCCCCCGCACACCAGAGCACAGCCGAGGCCATGGAACTATTCTCGGAATACCAACCCACACCCCCAGAACAACCCAACGCACACGCAAAAAGACAAATCTCGGTCGATGAACTCTTCAAAGGAAGCCCCCCAACAGACTCCTACACCACTTTTGCCCACCCAAGATCCCGCAGCTCGTCCATTGCATCCAACAGATCGATGCACGCCCAGAGTGAGTCCAGCGACGACTCCAACCACACCGCAATCCCCCTCGAAGAAAAAGGAAAAAGGAAAATGATCCATACCCCCAGGCCCACACTATCCCCAGTTCCCCAAACCAGCCGATATGAGCTCGCCAGAATGATGACGGACAGACAAGGCAAAACGTTCCAATATCTTATTGACGACGACGATGAACACAATGCACAAGTCAGAACCGGAGATGCCTTCGGAGCTATTGGCACGGCGCTCAATCACATCTGGAGAAAGCTGGACATCATGCACGACGAAAACTCCGCCCTCAAAAGAACAATCCTAGAACTGAAGAACCAAATGACAACCCAAGGAGGAGAACTTGCACAGCTCAGAAAATCGATCGCAACCCGCCCCCCTCCCCCCCAGAACACCAGTACCACCAGTCAAAAGCCCCAGGGACACTCCAACCCTGAACAATCAAGCCCACCCAAGCCCATCACACCGGCCCTCCCCCTCCCAAACAACTGCCCCCCCCCAAAGACACAAAAGAAAAACGAATCGCCAAAATCCACCCCCGCCACCGACAGCACGGCCGAAGAAGCCTCCAGGCCAAACTGGGCTCAAATAGCAGCGGCCAATACCCCAGCGGTTAACCCCCGCCAGGAAGGAGAAAGAGCCCCAGGACAGCTCAAACCCAGAGGAGAAAGGAAAACGTACCCAGTCCAAAGAAGAGAATTACACTCCCCCCTCGCCGAAATAGTCACCCCGGCCACCACAAAGGCCAACCCGGAAAAACTAAGGGAAGAATACATAAGGGTGCTTAAAGAAAAAGGAGCCCCCATCGAACTCAGGAACATCTCAGTTCGCGTCAACCACAAGTCCACCATAATAATCACAACCCCCCCCCACATCTCAGCAAATAGCCTCATCAAGTACACCGACGACTTCAACTTCGTAACCAAAGCGACCACCAACCCAAACCTTGAAAGAGAAGGATTCAGAGTCGCAGCCTCCACAGTTGAGCTCATCCTGCACTCAGTTCCTACAGAACCCTTGGGAGAAATCCCAGTCCACAGCCTCGGAACAGAGCTCTCCTACGTCGCAGACGTAGAAGTTTCAGCAGCAAGATACCTCAAACCCAAAGAAGCACGAGACCAAAACAACTCCAAGGGAGCCTACGCCGCGGTAGCAATCAGAATCCCAGAAGAACAGATCCCCAACCTAGGAAAACAGGTCACGATTTTCAACAAAGTGTGCAAGGTCGCAAGATCCTGGAGAATGACCCCAACAACACAATGCTACAAATGCTTTAAATTCGGACACCCCAGCGTCGCCTGCAAAGAAGAAAAGAAAAACTGCAGCGCCTGCAGCAACAAGCATGACGAAAAGCTTTTCCCATGGCACTCGACCAAAGACCACAAATGCCCCAGACCCAGCTGTGGAATGTTTGGCCCGTGCGAACACTTCCCCCTGTGCTGCGCAAACTGCGGACAGGAACACCGAGCAACAGACAGAAACTGCCCAAAGAGACTAGAAATCCTGGACAACTTCGCCAGAGAGATGAAGGAAAGGAGAGAAAATTGGATCGAACAGATCAGTAACAACATGGAAGAAGAACTCTAAATGGAGAACAACCAGGAAGAAAATATAACGTGGGGAATTGACCCACATCCAATCTTTAAAATACTCCAGCACAACTGCCAAAGATCACAGGCAAACTTCCAGTCCTTAATGAATACAGCGGTACAGAACAAGGCGAATGTCGTCGCAATACAAGAGCCCCCCACATTCAACAACATGCCCCCGTCCCACGGAAGCTTCCACCGCTTCTACCCCAGCCAGACCACGAGATCGAGAGTCGCCCTATACGTAAGCAAGAGCGCCAAAATAAACCCCTTCCTAATCCGAAACAAAGCAGGAGACGAGCAGGTCGTCCGCCTTTTCATCAACAAATACAACTACCTAGACATCACCAACCTCTACCTCCCCCCTGCCACTCGAAGACAAGACCAAGAGTGGGACGAAATCTTCACGCCAAACAAGAACATAGTATTAGGAGATTTCAACTTGCACCATCCCTGGTGGGGTCACACTGACAGACATAAAACAGAAAGAGCAGAACCAATGGTAGACAAAGCCTGCGAGCAAGGATACTACCTATTAAATGACCTGGACACCCCAACCAGAATCGGCTCCCCGAAACAAGACCAAAGGGACACCACCATTGACCTCGCCCTCCTCTCGCCCATGGCCACAGAATGGCAAACAGATTGGCAGATCTGCCCCGACGACTGCCAGAGAAACAACGACCACGAGGTCATCGCCATCACCCTCTCCAAACCTGGAAACAGCCAAAAGAAAAGAGTCTGCCTCGACAGCGCTAAAGCAGACTGGGAAAAGATAAAAACCAACCTAAAAAACTGGAAACCCACCGACTTCATCCCAGAAAACCCCGACGGTTGGCTGGAAACCAACAAAGAGCACCTCATCAAGACCATGAAAGAAAACAACGCCCTCCCCATGAGAACCATCAAAGATAAAGCCAAAGCCTGGTGGACCAAAGAGCTCACCGCCTCGAGAAAAGAAATGACCCAGGCAAGATACATGGCAAAGGCCCACAAAAACAGCAAACCGAAACAACAAGATTACAGAGAGAAAAAGAAAGCGTACAAAAAGCTGCTGTACGACACCAAAAAAGACCACTGGAACGAATTCCTCAAAGAAGTCAACCTCAAAGACCTATGGACGGCCCTAAAGTACACCAGACCAGCAAGAGAATACCCACTACCCCCGATAAGCGGCGCAGAAACCCCAGACCAAAAAGCACAGGCGCTCATAGAACACTACTTCCCTGGAGAAGCAAACGACCCCCCAGTCCCAGCGCTCAGGCACTCGGACTGTCAAAACGAAATCACCCCGGAAGAGGTAGCATATGCCCTAAAAGACACAGCGAACACCACCGCCCCAGGTCCCGACGAAATACAGTACAACCTTTGGAAATCGCTGCACGGAACCCTACCAGAAATCCTCCCCAAACTGTTAAACCCTCTCCTGGCTCACGGAGTGCATCCCGCGAGCTTCAAAAAGACCCTGGGGATAGCGATCCCCAAACCCAAAAAACCAGACTACAAATCCCCCAATGCGTACAGGTGCATTTTCCTAATATACACCTTGGCCAAAATCCTAGAGAAGATAGTGGCCCTCCGACTATCCCAGCACGCCATAGACAACGACCTGATAAACACCAACCAGTACGGGGCCCTGCCAGGAAGGTCCACGATCGACGCGGTCAACGCCCTAAAGCACGACATCAGAGACGCCAAAAACAGGGGAAAGAAAGTCTCACTACTTTTTGTCGACCTAGAAAAAGGCTTTGACAGAGTCAACAAACGCGAACTCCTCAAAATCCTGGATGAAAAAAGGACCCCCAAGTACATCAGCAACTGGATAGCATCCTTTCTCACCAACAGACAACTCGCCTTCTCGGACCGAGGTGCGAAATCGGCCTTCAGAACAATCCAAACAGGGGTGCCCCAGGGGTTGCCCATTTCCCCCCTCCTATTTAATATTTACGTTGCAAGACTGACAAGAGACAGCGGGGCATTAAAAATGTACATGTACGTAGATGACCTCTGTATCATGGCTGAAGGAGACACGTATGAAGAGAGCACAAGGAAGTTGGAAACCTTCTTTGAAGAACAACTAAACAGTAGGCTGGACAGCCTGAAGCTATCACTATCCGAGGGAAAGACAGAATTCCAACACATCAGCCCAGGAAGTGAAAAGAACCTCCCGACCATAAGGATCCAAGGCCAGAGGTTCGAACACAGTCCCACGGTCAAATACCTAGGCATCATGCTCCACGAAACTGAGGGAGTCCTCCAACACTGCCAGCATCGGGTCAGAAGCGCCCAGGCAGCCCTGCACAACATCTCGAGACTCTCGTCTGGAGGAAAAGGTCTGAACCCGGCCATGGCCCTCAAGCTTGTCAGAGCAGTAGTGCTTCCCAACCTACTGTACGGTGCAGACACCTTCCACCCATACAACATTACCCAAAAGTCGCTCAACACTCTGGACCGCTGCATCTCCGCCGCAGCTAAGTGGGCATGTGGAATGTTCAGAAATACCAGCAACCGAAAAGCCCTGATCGAGTCAAGAATCTGGCCGGCAGAACTGCAAGTACAGAGATACCAGTGCAACTACGGCGCACGTCTGCTCACGATCGGACCGGAACATCCCAACTTCCACAGGCTCCCACCAATGCCAGAAAGAAACAAAACAAGGCCAAAATCCCCCAAAGCGCCTACCTGGAAAGCTGAGCCAGTGGGACAACACTCCAGGAAAAGGATGCTGCAAATCGATGCTATGGTCCACTGCATCAAAGAAGACATAGGAACCAACACGATGAGCTGGTACCGCCTCCCCCCTCCACAAAGGCCATGGCCCATCGATGTCGCCGGCCGTCCCAAGGTAGAAAAGTTCAAGGACAAGGAAACCGCGCTAGCCCAACACCCCAAACAACACCCTCGAAACCAGCTCACCCTCTACACAGACGCCTCCCAAGTAGGATAGACGAGCCAAGTCGGTAACGCAATGGCAGCCTACCTAGACGGAAAGCAAATCAGCGGAAAATCGAAAACCCTGGGGTCAGGCGTACACGTCTTCGACGGAGAACTGGACGCGATCGCAGAAGCCCTCAGACTGGCCCTCAAGCTCACGCAAAAACACACCTTCGACACGGTCATCGTCTACACGGACAGCCAGTCAGCCATCACCGCCGCCGCCAACCCTTACCCAAGCCCCACCCAGCACATGGCCAAAGATATCTTCGAAGCCAACCTAGCCCTAACGTCCGCCCAAATCAGTACCGAACTCAGGTGGGTGCCGGCCCACAAAGGCATCGAAGGAAACGAGAAAGCCGACGAAATGGCCAAGGCGAAGTCCAAAAAACCAGAGGCCCACCCGAGAAAAGGAACCACCAAAAAGAAAATCGTAACTAGATCCGTCATCCAAACCAAGACCAAAAAACGACTCTGGGAAAAGTTCGAAGAATACGCGGAGAGGAAGATCCCACGAAAACCTGACCAGTACACCACCATCGAAAAGTACGCCGCAGCCCGCGCCTTCCAGTTCCGAACTGGCAGAGCGTACATCCCAAACTTCCTACCCTACAAAACGGACCAGAACATATGCACTTGTGGCCAGCCGCAATCAATCGAACACTACCTCCACAAATGCCCTTCCCCGGCCCTGTGGAGAAGGCTCATCGAAGGACACTCGACGAACGAAATCCTGTACGAAAACTCCGACCTCTGGACCAAGTTGGTAGAAAAAGGACTCGGAAAACCCCCGCACCCCGCCCCAAGCCCCCCAAGGATAGTGATAGCTAAAAGAGAAGGAACTTAGAATGGACGGCTAAGAGAAGGAAGCGCTCTTGGAGGTTTTTCTGTTTTTTACGTTTTTTCTCACCTTTTTTCTTCTTTATTTCTTTCCTTTGTTTTTTCTCGCTTATTTTTCTTCTTCTTCTTTTTCTTTCGGCACGAGTAGGTGGAGGACCATCCTGTTCCCTTCGGTTATGTTCTTGCTTTTAATTAAGTGTAAACGCCCCGCTGGAGGAAATGGGATGTAAAATAAACAAAAAGGGAATATAAGAAATGTCACTTCATGTTCCCTGACAACAACAATGAGGCCCGTATTCTCAAAGGTCTCACTATCCTCAACAAAACCCGTCGCACCGTTAAGTACATCCCCTTCGGCGCCGACACCCAATGCTCCCGCTGCTCGAAGTTTGGACACCCGGTCCAAAACTATCAATCCCCTCCCTGCTGCCGCCTCTGCGCTGGCCCCCACACTATCTCCGAACATACCTGCGGTGTCGCCGACTGCAAACAACTGAAAGGTTTCGCCTGTGAGAATACCGTTCTCCGATGCGCCAACTGCGCCGGCCCCCACAAAGCGAACGATCCAATCTGTATGACGATGATCCAGGCCAAACTCGCCGAGTCTAACAGGAAGGATAAGTCTACCACTATGGGTGGAGTTTAGTTTCTCTTTCCCTACCTCGTTTTTATCTTCTCGCGGTGTAACTAGTGTTTTTCTGCTTTGGTAAAGTGCGGAGGAGTTTGCGCGTTTCTCTTTCTCTCTTCTCTTTTATTTTTCGCTCGGTCGCGTAGTCTGCGTAGGGGGTTTTTCTTTCGTTGCTTTAAGGTTCGCCTAGCGATTGTTTTTCCC
>JABYPW010002040.1:0-12613 GCA_016880775.1 Phymatotrichopsis omnivora | reverse complement strand
AAAAAAAAAAAAAAAAAAAAAAAAAAATTCCTTGCCCAAACCCTCCAACACCGCCCCCCAACCTCATTGCACTATGTAGGAAACACGAGGACCATCACTTCCACCCCCTCCACCCTCCCTTCCGCCCCTCAAAAAGGAAGCATCGGTTCCGAGCGGGAGCATACGTACAAGTGTGTACCGGAAGAACAGCGAAATACGGTCTCCCCAGCAAACTCCTCCCATCCTCGCGAAAAGGAACACAGAGAACTTCACCGGTGTTTTCTCTCGAACGTAAATATGACCTCTCCGCTACTGCATCCCAACACTGGAGGACGGGGGGCATGAAAACGTTCTTATGTTTTGAGAAAAGAGGGAGGCGGAGAGGGTAGAGGAGGGAAGATATAGTTAGCGAGAGGCTTGGCACAGGCGAAGAGACCCTGAGCCCTGAGAGGGCCGAGGTTTGCCGATGCGGGGGCATAAATTGCAACGGCAACGTCTCAGGTACCACGACGAAACGTCGACGAGTACATACGTGTATCAATGACAGTACTAGTACAACGTTCACGACATTGAGTCTTTGCTGTTGGTCCGCCGTATTGTGTATGGAATGTACTTACATATACATGTACATGTACATACATACATAACAAATTCAATTCCCTTCCCGATATGCAGTTCCCCTTTTCCAGAATCCGTTTCAATCATCCATACCAAACCACGGCCAATGCCTACCTCCCCGCCCTCCCGTTGCTGAATTCCCCCCCTCTCCAGGGGCGGGAATTATCCTTCGGGGGAACTCTCCATGGGTCGGAGTGTATACTCGGAAAAAAACAGTGGAAGATCAAATCTTAGAATTAACGTCAACTCCACCCCGCGCCCTGTTGATTTTATTTTTGGTCAGGGATGCGGGACTATAGATTGGCGTACATGTGCATTCCGTGTGTCGTGATAGAGCTTAAGCGTGGATATGCTTGATTTCCTTCGATGTATGTAAGCGAGGCGATGTTGACCCTCGCTCTTGCGACGGGAGGAGGCATCGAAGGAACAACTTGAATGTTGGTATGTGGGGCTATTCAAATGTTGAAAGTCACCGATTCCCGAGAGCATCCCGACTCTAATCCACCGCACATCTGAACCGTTCCGTTTAATCCTCGATTCTTTCTCCACAAAAGCAATACGAACTCGAATGTGTGGTTTCGCGAGTTCCAATATGTATCAACACTCTTGTATGAGCATTTACTGTATGTCCTGGGAGCTTCCGTTTATAATATCCAGTAACATGGCTACGCAGATATACGATGCCGAGTTTTTCACCACGGTCAAGGGACAGTCATGATATTGGTTAGGTGTAACCCCTGTTCCCCAATTTTTAGTATGCAGGTCTTCAAAAACGCTCCTGCAATCTCCCATCCTCCACAAGAAATCACAGGCTATCACTCGTCCTGCCTCCTAAATACATTGGTGTTACGCAATCCTAGAGTTATGTACTCGCCATGTTTCCAAACAAAACGCGGAAATGTAATTCATCCGACCGAAAATTTATGCACGCGACCCGCAAAGAGAAACAAAACACTGAACTAGAACCCACGATTCTACCCATCTATCAGCTCCGCGACGTTATTCAAGAACCTACGCCAACACGTCCGCCTCCCTTCCCACAATCAACACTTCTACCCCACACGTTGCCGTAACCCTCGGCACACCCCAAACCTTTACCACCTCCAACGCAACACACCTCTTCCCGACTCCCTCAACGAAGCCATCGTCAACAGCTCTGACAAAGCCTACATCCAATTCCTCCAGTCTCACCATCTCCTCTGCTTTCTTCACGAATGCTTCCAACGCACTCTCATCGAGCAGATTGCATGAATTGATATTTAAATACTCCAGTGTCTTTCCTGAATGACCAAGCGCTTCCAGAAGCCCCGTTCCTTGAAGCTCGATAACACGACCAAGGTTCAGCCGTGACAAACCGGGGTTTTTGCTCCAGTTGCGGAAAAGGTTTTTGATACCAGAGTCAGTGATGAGCTCGCATTCCTCCAGATTTAGAGATTGCAGACGACCGCAGCAAGCGTGGATGTTCTCCGTTGTTTCATCCGTAATCGCGACACACCCGGAAAGATTTAATTCTTTCAGTCCGGAGCCCACCGCATTCAAAACCTCTCCGATACTTTGATCAGTGATATCTAAGCTCGGCGCAGAAATCTCCAACACCTGCAGCTTCGAACACCCCTTCAGGAACCGTACGCAAGTATCATCCAACCTCCCAATATTTCTGAGTCGGACTTCGGTTAAGTTAGGACAGTTTTCGACCAAAGCGGCAATGACATCGATATCAAAGCGAAGGGAGTCGCTAATGGAGAAGGACTCCAGGTTGGGTCCGAGAGCTTCAAAGAATCGTTGGTAGCAGGCTTTGGTTATTAGGAAAGGTCCCCAGAGTTCCAGTGATTTGAGGGAGGTTAGGCGGTCGGAGTAGTAGTCGAGGACATCATCGGTGATACGGCCACAGAAGCGGAGGGAGAGGTGTTGGAGAGTGGGGACGAAGCGGGCGATACTTTGGAGCTCCGAGGCATCGATTTCTGTGATGTATTAGAAATGCTTTACAGATTTGATAGGGGTTAGGAGGCCCACTGGAACAGTCGTACAGCGTGAGGCGGGTGCTGCCGGGCTCCACGAAGAGTTTTAGGGTCGAGCTGTTGAGAGAGCGGTTGCGGGAGATGATTTGACAGATGCGGTCCATGTTCATGGTACCGATATCACCCAAGGCCTCGACATGATCGATGTATTTTGCGACAATCTGCGTTCTGCTTTAGCAATTACCCAATTAAGTGTACGTTTGATAATTTTCGATATTGTACTAACCCCGATACACAGCTCACTCAATTTCTTTGGGCCTCCTCTCTCCCCATCCAACAACAGCCTCGCCTGATCCCTCTTGACCCTCCTCCTAACATTTCTCTTTTTTCTCTGCTCTTTCTGTTCTTTGGCATTCTTTGATCCGCACGGATTACACAGGAACCCTTCATCGTCGACCGGACGAGAGTATGCAGTGACTGTGAAACGGCAGTTACATTCAACGCAGAAAGAGATTTGTCCTGGGTTTGGGATGTTAGCTTTAGGAAGAGACCAGTCCTCGTCGTCGGAATCAGCTGCCTTCTTTCTCTTCTTGGTCTTTTTTTTGGAAGATGAGCTCGCTGCAGTGGGTCTGGTTGCAGCGACGGTAACGGTGGCAGCAGCTTCTTGGGCAGCTTCTGCAGCGTCGACGGCGCTGGCTTCGTTGGGGCTCGTTGTTGGAGCTGATTGGCGGGCACGTTCCTCGGCTCTGCGGCGAATCTCGTTGGCGTTGATGCCACGGGACTGAGAAGCCAGTCAGAAGAACGTTGCACAGCAAAAAAATTATTGTTCCCTGTCGGGTTGGCAGCGCATACCCTGAGAAACTCGGTCAATGCAGAGTTTCTGGAGAGCTCGACGGGCGATTAGCGGGTGTTCCTTTGTGTGCTGGTGGGGAATTTTGAGACTCACGGTCCACGGACACCCGAGGGATTACCGCCACGACGTCTGGAAGCCCTGGAGCAAGAATCAGTGCACTGAATGTAAGTTATCGTAAGGCGATGAGGCGAATTCACATAGGTGCAAAGATGTCAACTAATTTGTGGAATTGTTTGCTTTTGTGGGTTTCGGGGGGTCGGCGTCGAAAATACGTACTCTTTCTACAGGTGAGGAGGGGCGGATTCGCTGTTGTGGGTGGAGCGTTGAAGAAGATGGGCAAAGAGATAAATAAGGAGGGTTGGGTTCACGCGTAAAGTGTTTTTTTTTTTTTTTACGCGTCTGGAAATTGGAATTGCCTCACAATCCCTTCAAGGAACACCTCTCCTACGCACCTCCTTTGGCGTTACTCCACATACATGCGTAGTGCAGGGAATATGTAGCCGATTCAGGCTGCGGTTTCTCCTTTCTCTTGCAGCAACCAAGGACGCCAGCCACCTCCATTGTTCCAGAGTAACTAACCTACACGTGTAATATGTAATGTATGTACTAGTACATGTAACTACCAGTCGCTTCTTCGGGCCTAGCGTCGGAGTCACGACATCGCATTCACGCGTAAAGTGCGACGGGCGGCGACGCCGTGCTCCGGGGGAGGACGCGTTCCAACGTCTGTCTAGGGGCGGAGAGCAGCCAGCAAAGGCAAGAAAAGAGCCTGGAGAGGCGAGCAAAAGATAAAGGAAATAAAACAAAACAAAAACAAAAAGGGAAAGGGAAATTGGGGATGGAAAAAAGAATAAAAAAATAAATCGAAAAAATAAAAATAAAAAAAATTACACGTTAAAATGCCAATCGCGTCGCCCCCGTTCCGCGCGAGCCCAAGGATTATCCACGCCAAATTACATCCGCGTCTTATCGAAGCTCCCTGCTGGAAGCCCCTCCTCATACGTGCTTGCATTAGTATTCAAACATTTCCCTCTGCTCTCCGCTACTGAGTGGAAGGCCTGCCAGCCCACCACCACTTGCGCATCTTCCCAGGCACTTAGATGCGTGCCCCCGTATTCCACCGACCTGAGTTCTGTCTGCTTCTCACTCCGGAGAAAAGGTAACAAGAGCCTGAGATAGGCCCATCGACCGTCCTGTTGGGAAGGGAACAGCTAGCCGGCTCGCTCGCCCTTACTTGACAATTCGCTGTCGCTCCCCGATTGCCTTTCGAGTGGAACCCTCGCCGCAATCGACAGCGCCCCCACCACACCCTCCCCAAATTGTATTCCATCCGATCTGTATATAGTCCTGCAATCCCTTTCACCCCAACATTTGCCTTCGTCACAGAGCCGTTTACAGAACTAACCGTCCAGTTGTTTGCTAGTCTTTACCAGCCGTAATATTATAGCTCATCATGGTGAACAAACGTCGAAGATGTAGCCACTTCTTCTCTTCTAATCTTTTTTGTTTCCTGGCCAAACAAACGCTGACGAGCTCTTCTTTAGCGACCCGGATTGCGGCCGGCACAGCTTCTTCCTCGGGCACAATCCCCGCCAAAATAGAAAAGATAGTTATACCCGATTCCGAAGCTGACACCGATACCGATTCCGAAGCCTCCTCTGCAGACGAACCCCTAATTAAACGCCTTAAGGGCAAGTCCGCTCAGAAAACCAAGGCTATCGAGCCTTCTAATACGGAACCCGTTATCAATCGCCGCCGTTCCGCTCACAACCTCTCGGTCCAGGTGACCAAATCCTCTTTGTCTTTCAGCTCGCGGACCACCACCACGTCCGAAGATGCCGACACTCCGAAGTCCATCGCACAATCCATTGCCTCGACCCGCACGCCCGCGACTTCCGTCAGCAGTGGCGCAACTAGATCCTCAAACAAGGGCAAAAACAGAGTCATCGAATTCACCTCCAACCGACGTGACTGCCGTACTTCCTCTAGAAATAGCTATATTGTGGCTCCAGATTCCCAAGACGATGGAGACGATGACGAGGATGAAGAAGATGTCAGTGATTTTGAGCTATCCCGCGGCGACTCTCCTTTTGACGAAGATACAGACGTAGATGCCGAAAAAGCTGGTCCATCGAACCGGGCTTCGATCTTTAAAGGAGCATTGAGTAGGCAGAAGTCACTCCAGAAAGACACTTCCCCGCCTTCTAAGCATGGAGGACCTGTGAATACTGGAGAAGATGAGGCCATAGCCAGTTTTTCCAGTGAATTGTCTGAATTGAGTGAAGAGGAGGAGAGCGACGAAGATTTTGATCAAGGTACTGAAGAGGCGGATGAAGAGGAGATTCCGCGGGTGTCGCTTGCTTACACTAGAGTAAGTCCTGCCCTTATTCCCTGCAATAATGCGAATCACTCTGGAATTTACTTGCAATTTTTCGGTATAAATTTGACTATATATTTGAGCACGTTAACTAATATTACTATAGGAAAGCCGTGTTCGTCTTAACTTACTGGCACACCACCAGGAGCTCGTCAACGTATGGGAGGACCTCAGGAACCGCAAGAGAATTCCGGTCAAACAAGATCCGCAGCCAGACGGCCTTTCCCTTACTATGCTTCCTTTTCAACGCGAAGGCCTCCACTGGCTACGCTGCCAAGAGGAGACTGAATTCCGCGGCGGAATCCTTGCCGACGAAATGGGCATGGGGAAGACAATCCAGACCATTGCTCTGCTTATGGGCCAGCCTCGAGCAAAACCGAATTTAGTTGTGGCTCCCACAGTCGCCCTGATGCAGTGGAAGAGCGAGATTGAGAAATACACCAATGGAGTGTTGAAGGTTACAGTGTTTCATGGCGCAAACAGAGAGGCTAATCCGAAAGAATTGGCAAATGCAGATGTCATTATGACGACGTATTCGGTCCTTGAGTCGGTGTATAGAAAGCAGAATACGGGGTTTAAGCGAAAGGATGGCATTTTCAAAGAGGACAGTGCGTTGCACAAGATCAACTTTCACAGGGTTATTCTTGACGAGGCGCATAACGTTAAGGTATTTATATATTCTTACAACTTTGTGCTATTGTTTGATCATATTTAACAGCGAAACAGGACCGCACCTGCAACACTGCCAAAGCCGTTTTCCAACTGAAGACGAAGTACAAGCTCTGTCTCTCCGGTACCCCTCTTCAAAACCGCATCGGTGAACTCTTCTCCCTCCTCCGTTTCCTTGAAGTTGATCCCTTCGCCTACTACTACTGCCGCAAATGCCCCTGCAAATCCCTCTACTGGAAATTCACCGACAACCGTACCTGCGACCAATGTGGCCACGGTCCCCCCAGCCACTCCTGCTTTTTCAACCATGAAATACTCAAGCCTATCCAGCGCCACGGAAGTTTTGGTGCTGGCAAGAAAGCGTTCGAGAATCTCCAGCTGCTCTTGGGGCACCTCATGTTGCGGCGTACTAAGCTTGAGAGAGCCGATGATCTCGGATTACCCCCGAGAGTCGTCAAGATTAGGAGAGATTATTTTAATGAAGAGGAACTAGATCTCTACGACTCGATATACGGTGAGAGTAAGCGCAAATTCAACACCTACGTCGCGCAAGGTGTGGTCCTCAACAACTACGCCAACATCTTCACCCTCATCACGCGCATGCGCCAACTTGCCGACCACCCCGACCTCGTCCTTCGGAAACATGCCGAAGAGGGCCAAAACAATCTCGTCTGTGCGCTATGCGACGACGAAGCCGAGGAGGCAATCAAATCCCGGTGCCACCACACATTTTGTCGGTTGTGCGTAACTAAATACATCAGCTCCTATGATGATTCGGGCGCCCCGGAATGCCCGCAGTGTCATATTTCGCTGAATATTGATTTGACTCAGCCGGCAATTGAGGCGGACTATTCATTGATTAAGAAACATTCGATTATTAACCGCATTGATATGTCGAATTGGCGCAGTTCCACGAAAATTGAAGCGTTGGTGGAAGAACTGTATAAGCTTCGCTCGAAAACTTGCACCATAAAGTCCATTGTCTTTTCTCAGTTCACGAGTATGTTGCAGCTCGTTGAATGGCGTCTCCACAGAGCTGGTTTCCGCACTGTCATGCTTGAGGGAAGTATGAGTCCCACTCAGCGAGAAGCTACTATCAAGCACTTTATGGAGAATGTTGAGGTTGAGGTGTTTTTGGTTAGTTTGAAGGCGGGCGGCGTAGCTTTGAATCTCATTGAAGGTTTGTTTTTATTTTTCTCTTTATCCTTGAATTGTGCTTTAGGGATTGAAGGCTGATAATGGAAATAGCGTCTCAGGTGTTCATTATGGACCCCTGGTGGAATCCGTCGGTGGAGTGGCAGGCGGCGGACCGGATCCATAGGATTGGGCAGACAAGAGTTTGCGGGATCACTAGGTTGATCATTGAAGATTCGATTGAGAGTCGAATTGTCGAGTTACAGGATAAGAAAGCGCAGATGATTCAGGTTTGTTTTCTTGCTTTCCCCTCCGTTTTCCACTACCATTTTTATGGTTGAAGGGTTTGGATGGGTCGGAGAGAAACTAACGAGGTTTCATAGGCTACAGTTGGCGGGGATCATACAGCGATGGATCGGTTGACGCCAGCAGATATGCAGTTTTTGTTTCAGAATTAGATTCTTTTTTTTTTTCTTTTCTATTTTTCTATGACTATTTGGTGCTTCATGTCTTGCCCGTTGTTTTACTTGGTTCTTTTGGGACATGTATAGTGTTTTGGCGACACTTGAAGTGTGAATGACTAGAAGGGATTGCTTTTTATGGAAAGTCCCCTTCCCCTTTCTTTTATCCTTTTATATTTTCTTTTTCATTTTTTTTCTTCTTTTCTTTCCCCCTTTTTTTTTTTTTTCCTTTTCTCTTTTCTTCTCTAAAAAAAAAAAAAAAAAAAAAGTTTCATGATGTGGCTTTTTATGAATTAGTTTTTGTTGTGGATGTGGGACTGTTTTTTGAGGGTATGCACAAAGATACATGTATATACCATCGATAAAGCCGCAACATGCAGTGATAAACTTTTTTTTTTTTTTTTTTATCTGTTATTCGCTGTACTTTTTCGATCGTAGAACGTACGGCGGTTATGTCCACTCCCTCCGCAATTTCTAGAAATAGCTTTCTGTAGTGTTCCTCATCTCCTGACGCAAGTTCATCGAGAGCCTGTGATTCAGCTGGACCCTTTGTGATTCGCTCAGGAGGGTCGGGCCTTCGTGTAGCAGTCGGCTTTGGATCTTCTAAGCAGGCTAACACCTCGTCAAAGTTCTTCGAATCCTTCGCTCAGTTCTGCAAGTGTGCGCATCAGTATATGTCGCTCAACTCTCCCCGCATCATCAATCGTACTATATACCTTCGCTCATTGACATATCAAGCGTGCGGTCTCAGGTTGGACAGCTAAACATGTCGATATTCCCGGCCATGTCATCTCGGTAGGCCAACTGAGAGTTATGATCGTACGTCTTTTATGAAGCTAACGGAATTAACAGACTGTGAGAAGGCATCGCTGATACTCGTTCGTTCTGTCGTTCTCGTCATGTTCCCATGCAAAAAACCCACAGTTACCGTGGAACTCTTATGTTGCCGGTCACGTGACCAATTCGGCTGTCAGCGACATAAGTACTCTAGAGAAAAAGGGGATGGGAGCGCAAGATAAGGGTTGGCAATGAGGTACCGGTAGTGCAATCGTCTCCGCACGGATATGCACTCTTGTCAATGTTAGTTTTCAGGTGTATAGCTAGTGGAGAATAAAATTTATTTAGCGTCGAGTTCATCATGGTTTCCCCATTTATTTAGGGTTTCCCCACTTTCCAAGGTTTCCACAATTATTCTAAGGTTTCCCCATTTTCTAAGGTTTCCCCATTTATTTTAAGTTTCCCCATTTATTCTAAGGTTTCTCCCATTTGTTCTAAGGTATCCTTTTGTGGTTTCTGAGCTTTTTTTTTTTTTTTTTTTTTTTTTTTTTTGTTTTTTTTTTTTTTTTTTTTTTTTTTTTTTTTTTTTTTTTTTTTGTTTTTGTGGCTTTTTGAGGAGTTATTTCTCAGATATTAATGACGTCTTCTATTGCAAAATAAACCTTTCTGATCTGTTCACTATTCCACCTTCCTGCCCATACAAATCATATCCGATATTGATTTTCTGACCTTGTGAGGTCCCAGTTGTAAATAGAACCCAAAAACATTTTCACTAGCTTTGAGATATGCTATCATGGGTCTGCATTACTACTAGCAGTACTCTACACCCCAGCCACGGCAGCCACGGCAACTGGATGTAAGTGACCAATCAGATGCCTCACTACCCGCGCTTTCGGAAAACCGAAAGTAACCACCTAATGACTCGCTCCTTGCAATGAAGATTTGATACATGTGTTTAAACTAGTGAATAATATATTTGCAGGACTGAATCGTGCGGTTTATTGAGGCAATAAGCAAAGATGAAAACATATATAGTTTGTTTCCGAAAATTGATAACTGGAGATGCACTTAGCTCTCCCTCTGTTTAAACTCAAAAATTATAGTAAATGGCTGGGACAAGGTCGAACAATAACAAGCGCCTGGATCCTTTGTTACCTGCTTCACTCGTTCGCTAGTTCGCATAGTTTGTCTCAACACTGTCACATGGCCTGTAGGAGCGCTGATGGTTTCGAGCAACCGCTTTTAGCCTTGTTTTTCCAAAAGCCTAGGTAGTAGTTACAGTAATTACCGGTATTTCCTGGTCAACACGGCGACGCGGTGCCTTTCTTGAAATTTCAGTCTGTTTTTTGCAGATAATCGGGGATATTCATTTTTACCTATTAGTTTCAAATAGAGGAAATAAGGATGATGGCCGAAAAAGAGAGTCTCAAAAGGTTGTTTTGCAATGATATCTTATAAAGCTATTTTAGAACTGTTTTGCCGTACGGTTTTCAACTGCCTCGGTACTCTCGGACAACGGTTGCTCGAATAGCCCCGACCACCTCCAACCCATTAGAAATAGAGCCAAGACCGCCCGTTGTCCCAAGACTGTTTTTCATATTCTGCTACACCCCGAAATAATACAACATCTGTTGTCACAAGTATCGCTGGAATAACAATTTCTGCAAAGTGACTTGGAAGAGTTACTTAACTGGTCCATAACTGGCCCGCAACAATGTCGGGAAAACGGGCTGGGGACTTTTGGCAAGGATCCCAAGCATGCATTGGTTATGAAAAGTTGCTTGTTTTGTGGCCTGCGGATGCAACCCGAGGCTCACAACTAAATAACTACATGTTGTGGGTATCCACAAAGTTGCCTGCAGTTGAGTATATTTCTTGTAGGTGGGCCAGGAATGTTCTTTAGAACACAATTTTCGCCACAGTGTGTTTGTAACCCACTTTAGTGCTCGAGCTTCATTTATAGTACATGAGTTCGAAATAGCGGCTCAGTACAAATATAATATGCGCGTAAGGCCAGCCGAGAAGCCGGCACCGGCCTCCAAAAAAATTAACCTTTTTTGAGCCTCACCTTCTCAAGGCCGGGTAACGCGTATCTCGCGGAACGAACTCTTGGCACTCCCCGAACACCAACGTCAGACGAATAACTCCGCCAGAGCTCCTACCCCACGCCGGGACGCTCACTACAACATCCATCGCAACCCCCAATTATTCCCCAGCATGGCCACCAGCAACCCGCCTCCATCACTCCCCGCAGTCCCCAAAACCTTCAATTCGAAAGCAACAGGAAGCTCCGTAATTCCTCCGAACCAGACCTTGTACATCACCAATCTCAACGACAAGATCCGCAAGCCCGATTTACGACTCTCGCTGTACACACTGTTCTCGACGTACGGTGTGGTTCTTGATGTTAATGCGTTGAAGACGATGAAGGGGAGGGGCCAAGCTCACATCGCGTTTCGGGATATCCCCAGCGCGACGCAGGCTATGAGGGTGTTGCAGGGTTTTAATATTTTCGGGAAGGATATGGTTTGTTTCGCTCGCTCATCTATCTCCACGAAAAGGACAGGAAAACACCACTAACAATAACACGTTGCAGATAATATCGTATGCCAAAAGCAAATCCCATGCGATCGCGAAGCTGGACGGAACGTTCAAGATACCACACCCAGCACTCGATACCGGAGCTACAACAATTATTGCGGCACCCTTCGTAGCTTTGCCTAGTGCTCCCACAACAGTTTCGAAAGACCTGAGTCAGATAACTGCGGGTGGTGGTGGCGGAGGGTCTACGGCGGTGGATGGAGCTGCGGCGGTAGCAGGCCAGAAGCGGCAGCGGGAGGAGGAGGCGGAAGACAGTGGTAGGTTTATTTCTCTCCACTTATAATCGAAATGGATTAGGGCTGGTCTTGTCGTAAAAGCATAATGACGGGTTTGAGGTCACGTGAGTACTATATGGATGGGTTGCTAACGTTTAATTTTTTTTCTTTACAGATGGTGATGCTGCGATGGAAGTAGAAGACGACGACTAATATATTGCATTACCATGCCTCGGAGATAATCGTCGTTTTTTTTTTTTTTAAAGGAATATCTTACGCGGTTTTATTCTTGTTTTATTCGTCACGAATGAACTCACGGCCTTTTTTTTTTTTTTTTTTTTGTTTTTTGTAGATATGTTGAGTGCAAAAAAACTCCCACGAAAACATGTACATTAGATTTTCCTGCACTAATGAAATGGGATACAGAGAAATTACAAGTCTCATGAGTGAAGGGTTATATCATCTTGGGGGATTTTTTTCCCGGTAGCCGTTTATTTGGCCCGTCATGCTTACAAATTGTCGATTCAAGAGATTAAACCTTCAATAGTATCACACGTGGCATACTAGCGTTTTTTCCTCTCCATGTTCGCCCTTTGACTCTAGTTGGATATCCAAGAATTTGCACTGTTTCTGCATCGGCCATATCATGTATTGCTTCTGCGTCCGCTTTACTCCAAGTTTTATTTTTTTGAAAGCCATATCTGATAGGAGGACCGTGTGTCTTGGATGTACCTGATAACTTAAATTTTGGCCTGGTGAAATTGTGGCATGTTAACGCTGGCCTGTAGTCCCGAAGTTGGGTAAGGTTAGCTTTTTTTTTTTTTTTTTTAGATTCTCGAGATTTTGGACTTGATACCTAGAATTGTCAAACTAGTGAAACTGCATTATTAAAATCCAATCGCCTGGACACCCAAAGGTTAGACCTTTCCTTTCTCTCGACTTGCTTTTTTTTTTTTTTTTTTTCTTTTTTT
>JABYPW010002039.1:0-12614 GCA_016880775.1 Phymatotrichopsis omnivora | reverse complement strand
TTCGATGACCCCTAGCGGGGTCGTAAAGATAAAATAAAAATGAGTTTCCCCCCCCCCCCCTGGACGTCATAGCTGCTTCGACGAACTTGAGGCCCTCACCACCCGCAATGCCACTGCCACAGCCTTGGCTAAGGCAGGCCCCTCTGAAGTCGACCTCGCCCTTTCTGATTCTATCAAGAAACTACGGTCAGAAGCATCCAAAACTGCAAAGGCAGTGAAGAAGATCTCTTCCACCCTCTCCACCCCCGCCACCCCCGTTGTGCCACCTGTAGCACCCCCTACTACGACTAACAACACCTGGGCTCAGGTGGTGAAAAAGAACAAAGGCAAGGCCATGGCCGCGCCACAACCGACTGCTACTACTCCCACCCCAAAATACCATACTAAACGAGAGCGGGAAATCATCGTCAACCTTGAGGGAGAAGTCCCCGAGTTTAACCCGATCGCTGTCCGGGACACTGTCAACGCCGTGCTAGTTGACAAGAAAGCCCCCTCTGCTTGCCGAGTCCGATCCGTCAGAAAGGCCGGTGCCTCAAACGTCTTCCTCTCTGTCATGGAGAACACTACCACCCAACAAGTCCTTGCCTACAAGTCAACCATCGAGGAAGCTGTCCGCAAGTTCTTTGCTACCACTACCGGTCTCCGCCGAAACTTCCTTCATAAGAAGTACATCATGCACAATGTGCCAACCCCCGTCCTCAACACCTCGGAGTTCGAACACATGTCGCTCATCCGCAAGGAAATCGAGACATTCAACCAAGGTGTTGTCCTCGCCCAAACCCCCCGCTGGCTCGCTTCGAAGGACAAGCTAGTCGGCAAACCCGCTTCCTCCATTGTCATCACTGTGGTGGTGAACAATAACCACTATCGCATCTCACAGGGCTTGACCATCCTTAACAAGAATCGTCAGACCGATCCGTATATCGCCTTCTCTAAGGCCACACAATGCTCTCGCTGCTGTCGCTTCGGTCACCATCAACTGAAGTGCACATTCTCCCCCCGCTGCCGCATCTGCGCTGGACCCTATGCCATCTTCGCCCACTTCTGTGGAAACACAGAGTACAAACGCCGAGGACGACAATGCGAACATACGGTACTTAAGTGTGCCAATTGCGATGCTGCCCACCCTGCCAACGATCCTCTCTGCCCCGTTTATCTGCAAGCCTTGGCTGACAGTAACAAGAGAGTGGAGAACCTGCATGCTGTGATGGAAGAGGGAATGGAGACTTAGGGCCCCTCAGTATTTTGCCTCGTTTATCTGCTTTTGTTGTTCCCTTAGTGTAAGAGTTTCGTGAGTTTAGATTGTGTTTCTCCTTTGTCTTTTTCTCTTTCCTTTTTCTTTGGTTAGTGTTTCGTGCTTTTACCTCGATCCCTTCCGGTTGTTGTAAGGTTCGCCTCGCCGGAGATGGGAAAGGGGTTCCCCAGGCTTTTCTTTTTCCTTTCGCTTAAAGTCTTTCTGCTGTCTTGACGTACTGGGTGGTCGCTCTTGTACCGGTCGCGTTTTCTTTTTTGAAGTTTGCTGTCCCCCACCGCTCTTTCCCTTCCACCCCGTTTCTTCTTTAGTTTATTGCGTGTAAGCGAGGAGGATTCGGGAACAAAACCTGTATATTATCTATCCATAGACTGTGCTACCGACACTAGGTCGGCTGTCTTCTACCTCCGTCATAGCTTGACATAGCTGCAAGCGGAGGTTCTTTTAGACGACCCCTAGCGGGGTCGTAAAGATAAAATAAAAATGAATTTCCCCCCCCTCCCTGGACGTCATAGCTTCGCAAATGCTGAGGATGACAGTGCGAACATACGGTACTTAAATGTGCCAATTGCAATGCCGCCCACCCTGCAAACGATCCCCTCTGCCCCTAATATTTGAAAGCCTTGGCCGAAAATAACAAATGAGTGGAGAACCTGCATGCCGTGATGGAAGAGGGAATGGAGACTTAGGGCCCCTCAACTTTTCATCTGTTTTCCTGCTGCTGTTGTTCCCTTTGTGTGAGAGTGTTGTGAGTTTGGCTTCTGTTATATCTTTTGTCTTTTCTCTTTCCTTTTTCTTTGGATAGTGTTCCTTGCTTTTACCTCGATTCCTTCCAGTTGTTGTAAGGTTCACCTCACTGGAGATGGGAAAGGGGTTCCCCGAGCCTTTCTTTTTCCTTTTCACTTAAAGTTTTCCTGCTGCTTTGATGTACTGGGTGGTCGCTTTTGCGCCGGTCGCGTTTTCTCTTTGGAGTTTTACTTTCCCCGGCCGCTCTTTCCTTTCCGCCCCATCTCTTCCTTAGTTTATTGCATTTAAGTGAGGAGGATTCGGGAATAAACCTGTATTTTATCTTGTAAACCGTAGGTGCACTACCGACATTAGGTCAGCTGTCTTCTAACTCCGTCATAGCTTAACATAGCTGCAAGCGGAGGTTCTTTAGATGACCCCTAGTGGGGTCATAAAGATAAAATAAAAATGAATTTCCCCCACCCCCCCCCCCCTGGACGTCATAGCTTCCAGGCTCCTTCGCACCTTCAAACTACCCCCTAAGTTTTAGTTCTCAGCTATTAGTATCTATATCGCATCAACAAACATCGTGACAATGTCGCGGAGTTCAAAGTGACCCCAAACCCCCTCCCTGAAACCCCCCCCTCAAGAGGCAAGGGATGAAGCCGCCACCATGAAAGCAATGTTCTCCTCATTCGAGGGGTCCGTCATCTCTCCCGCTATCAAAAGTGAACCTGGAATGGGCGACGTTATCTCTATGTATACTGTATCTCTCATCGGCGACTTGTACATTAGGTACTGCGACCTCCAGTTTTACACCCAAACCCTTCCGTCTCTCCTGGCCTCGGTCAACAAAATCCAGGAAGCGGTTACTGCTATCGCCGCCAGTCAACAGTCACTCAAAGCCTGCTTCGATGAACTTGAGGCCATCACCACCCGCAACACCACTGCTACGGCTTCAGCTAAGGCAGGCCCCACGGAAGTCGACCTCGCACTTTCTGATTCAATCAAAAAGCTACGGTCAGAAACATCAAAAACAGCTAAGGCAGTGAAGAAAATTTCTTCCTCTCTTGCCTCCCCCTCCCCTACTGTGCCACAAGTGGCGCCCCCCACTACTGACACCACCTGGGCCCAGGTAGTGAAGAAAAGCAAAGGCAAAGCCCAGGCTCCGCCAACCCCGACTGCTACTACTCCTCCCACCCCGAAGTACCCTACCAAGAGGGAGAGAGAAATCATCGTCAATCTCGAGGGAGAAGTCCCTGAGTTCAACCTAATTGCTGTCAGGGACACTGTCAACGCTGCGCTAGTTGACAAGAAAGCCCCATCCGCTTGCCGTGTCCGATCTGTCAGGAAGGCCGGCACCTCCAACATTTTCCTCTCCATCATGGAGAACACCACCGCCCAGCAAGTCCTTGCATACAAGCCCACCATCGAAGAAGCTGTCCGCAAGTTCTTCCCCACCACCACTGGTCTCCGCCGGAACTTCCTGCACAAGAAGTACATTGTGCACAATGTGCCAACCCCCGTCCTTAACACCTCTGACGTCGAACATATGTCGCTCATCCGCAAGGAGATCGAGACATTCAACCAAGGTGTTGTACTCGCCCAAACCCCACGCTGGCTCGTTTCAAAGGATAAGCTCTTCGGCAAACCTGCCTCCTCCATTGTCATCACCGTGGTGGTGAACAACAACTATTACCGCATCTCCCAAGGTCTGACCATCCTCAACAAGAATCGTCAGACTGACCCGTACATTGCCTTCTCGAAGGTCACCCAATGCTCCCGCTGTTGTCGCTTCAGCCACCACCAACTGAAGTGCACATACTCCCCCCACTGCCACATCTGCGCTGGACCCCACGCTATTTTCGAGCACTCTTGTGGCAATACAGAGTGTAAATGCTGCGGACGATAATGTGAACATACGGTACTTAAGTGTGCCAACTGCAATGCCGCCCACCCCGCCAAAGATCCTCTCTGCCCCGAATATTTGAAAGCCTTGGCTGAGAATAACAAGCGAGTGGAGAACCTGCATGCTGTGATGGAAGAGGGAATGGAGACTTAGGGCGCCTCGGTGTTTCATTTTTTTCCTGCTAGTGTTGTTCCCTTGAGTGTAAGAGTTTTGTGAGTTTGGCTTCTATTTTCTCCTTTGTCTGTCTTCTTTGCTTTCTCTTTGGTTAGTGTTCTTTGCTTTCACCTCGATCCCTTCCGGTTGTTGTAAGGTTCGCCTTGCTGGAGATGGGAAAGGGGTTCCCCGGGCTTTTCTTTTTCCTTTTCGCTTAAAGTATTTCTGCTGTCTTGACGTACTGGGTGGTCACTTTTGTGCCGGTCGCATTTCATTTTTTAGAGTGTTACTTTCCCCCGCCATTCTTTTCTTTCCGCCCCATCTCTTCTATAGTTTATTGCATGTAAGCGAGGAGGATTCGGGAACAAGCCTGTATTTTATCATGTAAACCGTAGACGCGCTACCGACATTAGGTCAGCTGTCTTCTACCTCTGTCATAGCTTGACATAGCTGCAAGCGGAGGTTCGTTAGACGACCCCTAGTGGGGTCGTAAAGATAAAATAAAAATGAATTTCCCCCCCCCCCCTGGACGTCATAGCTTCAGGCTTCTTCGCACCTTCAAACTACCCCCTACATTTTAGTTCTCAGTTATTAGTATTATCTCGCGTCGACAAACATCGTAACAATATCGCGAAGTTCAAAGAAACCCCAAACCCCCACCCTTAATCCCCCCCCTCAAGAGGCAAGGGACGAAGCCGCCACTACGAAAACAATGTTTGCCTCATTCGTGGCATCCGGCATCTCTCAAGCAATGCGTGAAGAACCTGGAATGGGAGACGTAATCTTGATGCATACTGCCCCTCTCATGGGATATTTATATATCAGATACCGCGACCTCCAGTTCTACACCCAAATCCTTCCATCTCTCCTAGCTTCGGTCAACAAAATCTAGGAGGCGGTCACCGCTATCACTGCTGGCCAACAGTCACTTGAAGCCCGCTTCGACGAACTTGAGGCCATCACCACCCGCAACACCACTACCACAGCTTTGGCTAAGGCAGGCCCCACTGAAATCGACCTCACCCTTTCTGATTCCATCAAAAAGCTACGGTTGGAAACATCTAAAACTGCCAAAGCGGTGAAGAAGATCTCTTCTTCCCTCGCCTCCCCCGCTCCCATGACGCCACAAGTGGCACCCCCTACTGCTGACACCACCTGGGCTCAGGTAGTGAAGAAAACCAAAGGCAAAGCTACGGCTATGCCACAACCAACTGCTACCACCCCTCCCGCCCCGAAGTACCCCACTAAGCGAGAACGGGAAATCATTGTCAATCTCGAGGGAGAAGTCCCCGAGTTCAACCTGATCGCTATCTGGGATGCCGTCAACTCTGCACTGGTGTAGAAGAAGGCTCTGTCCGCTTGCCGAATCTGCTCTGTCCGAAAGGCTGGAGCCAGCAACGTCTTCCATTCCGTAATGGAAAACACAACCGCCCAGCAAGTCCTCGCCTACAAGCCTACAGTCGAAGAGGCAGTACGCAAGTTCTTCCTAACCACCACCGGCCTCCGCCGTAACTTCTTGCATAAGAAGTACATCGTGCACAATGTGCCAACCCCCGTCCTGAATACCTCCGAGGTCGAACACATGTCGCTTATCCGAAAGGAGATCGAGACATACAACCACGGAGTCATCCTCACCTAAACCCCACGTTGCCTTGCTTCGAAAGATAAGCTTGTCGGCAAACCTGCATCTTCAATTGTCATCACTGTCATGGTGAACAATAACCACTACCAAACCTCACAAGGCCTGACTATTCTTAACAAGAACCGCCGGACCGATCCCTACATCGCCTTCTCCAAAGCTATACAATATTCTCGTTGTTGCCGCTTTGGTCATCACCAACTGAAGTTCACCTCTCCCCACCGCTGCCACATCTGCGCTGGACCCCAGGCTATATTCGAACACTTATGTGGTAATGCAGAGTGTAAACGCCGAGGACGACAATGTGACCACACGGTACTTAAGTGTGCCAACTGCGATGCTGCCCACCCCGCCAACGATCACCTCTGCCCTGTGTATTTGCAAGCCTTAGCCGAAAATAACAAGCGAGTGGAGAATCTGCGTGCTGTGATAGAAGAGGGAATGGAGACATAGGGCCCCTCAGTAGTTCATCTTTCTTTCTGCTTTTGTTGTTCCCTTTGTGTAAAAGTTTGGTGAGTTTGATGTGTGTTTGCTTCTTTGTCCTTTCTCTTTCCTTTGTCTTTGGCTAGTGTTTCTCGCTTTTACCTCGATTCCTTCCAGTTGTTGTAAGGTTCGCCTCGCTGGAGATGGGAAAGGGGTTCCTGGGGCTATTCTTTTTCCTTTTCGCTTAAAGTTCTTCTGCTGTTTTGACGTACTGGGTGGTCGCGTTTGTGCCGGTCGCATTCTGTTTTTGAGTTTTACTTTCCCCCACCGCTCTTTCCTCTCCACCCCGTTTCTTCTTTAGTTTATTACGTGTAAGCGAGGAGGATTCGGGAACAAACCTGTATTTTATGTTGTAAACCATAGGACGTGCTACCGACATTAGGTCGGCTATCTTCTACCTCCATCATAGCTTAACATAGCTGCAAGCAGAGGTTCTTTTAGACGACCCCTAGCGGGGTCGTAAAGATAAAATAAAAATAAATTTCCCCCCCCCTGGATGTCATAGCTTCCAGGCTTCTCAGACTCTTCAAACCCCCCCCTACATTCTACCTTTTCCTACTCCTCTTTTACGCTCTTCTTTCATCAGTTTTCATCGACACAAAACTCTCAGCAAAAACAATGACCTAGAATACCTTAGCCTCGTTGCCTATGGGATAGGCGCTTGGATAGAGCTTGCTCCACAGGGAACTATCCTTAGGTGGACACGTACTGACGGGTTCCTGGTCGTACATCACCACCGCAGTGTGCTCTGGTGCTGTTATAGCCTGATCAATAAACCCAGTGTAGGAGACATTGTGACAATGTGCAAGACCTAGCCTTACTTACATGGTCGCTAATATGTCTACATCTCAGCAACAACCGGTCACCCCTACAAGGGCCCCAATACCGTCGAATACCTCAACCCATCACACTATCCCTAAGAACTCAGCCCAGCCGTACCAAATCCCGCCCGCGCATAAGTGGCAGATCGAGGGGCGCTCCCAGGTTCCCCCTACACAAATAACACAAAGTCAAGTCGCCCAACCGCTCTTCAGAAACCCTGCCAACATTAGTCAGCACACATCCCCAACACCCTCGCGTACCACCACCCCACATCCACCAGCCACCTTTGCCCTGGAAAGTGCATTTGGAGGCAGGGATATCAGATCGTGGGATGAGGATGCCCCAGCTGCGCAGTACACCAGTGATGGAGATTTCCTCACCACGGATGAACAATTCAAAGGAAAAGACAAACAAATGACAGACATCGATGCCACCCCTAGAAAGCCAAAGAGATCAGCCCCCAGGCCCTCCCAGACCCCAGCTCCAAGCTAAAACACCGAAAATCCACTACAGGCGCTAGAGGAGCTCACAGGGTCCACCATCAGAACACAAGCCTTTGTGGAACTGCTAAGCGAACAACAAGGCTTAACAGGAGAGCCCACGAAGACCACACTGCTCGGCATGTTCATTGCCGATGTGTTCACTGCACTGTGCAACAAAATCAACAATCAATCCAGATTTCTCATCAACCTACAAGACGCCAACCTCAAACTTGGACGACAAGTGGAGGAATTGGAAAAAAGAATGAAACAAACCCAGCAAGTAGCCCAGAGCACGGCCGCCATAGTCCAATCCAGATCATATGCACAGGCCATATAAAGTTCGAAGCAACAAGACAGTGAATAGAATAAGGAGATGGGAAAAGAAAGAGGCAAAGAAAAGAAAGCAAAGAATAAGGAGGCAAGCCTAAGCAACCCATCAACTAACACTAATAAAAAGAAACAAGAAACCAATACCGAAACTAATACCGAATGCCAACAGCAACTTCCGAAAAAGCACCAACGAGCAGAAAGACGAATGTACCTCCAAAAGACTGAACCCGGAGAAATCAAAGACCGAGCCATCCTAGCAGAAAGGCTAGCATACCAGCTCACAATACAGCTCAGGGATGAAGTGGCATTATCCCCCAAAGATGCAATGCTAGAAGCCATCACGATCAACGAAATGGGCACCGTCATGATGTACACCCCACCACACATAACCGCCGACTTCTACAAGCCATACTCAATCATCATTCAGAATGCAGTAAGCAGAATCCTAACGACATAATTCGAAATGCTCAAATTTGCACCGGTCACAGCTGGCATCATAATCCACGGCATTCCGAGGTTTGCCCTCCCCGGTACAGGGCTAGGAACAGACCTCCATCAAGAAGTGTCAGGACAAATCCTGGCCACCACTGGAGTTCAGATTGTGAGCACAACAATGGTCAAACCTAAAGATAGACAAGAAAAGCCCTATTGCTCCGTCATAGTCGAAGCCCATCCATCTGAACTCAAAAAGATCCACACTCCCCAGGGAACATTGTTGTACAACCGAAGAAGAAAAACTGAACTGCTCCACTTGTCGACGCCGTACATGCAATGCAACAAGTGTTGGAGATTGGGACATGCTAGAGCAGTGTGCCAAGAACTAACTCAAATGTGCACCATCTGTGCGCAAGCACACAACACTAGAAACCACCCCAATACATGCGAAACACAGAAACATTTGACCCTGTGCCCCAGACGACCAGAAAGAGAACATAAACTAGGGAAATACTGTGCCAGGGAGGTCGTGAAGTGCATCAATTGCCAAAACAACTACGTAGCAAATTTCCCAGATTGCCCCGCCAGAAAAGAAAAGTTCCAACAATTCCAAGAGATGATCCAACAGCGCAGGGCAGAACGTATCCAACGAGAAGCGCAGGAAAACGAATAAAATGACAACACAAGGCAACAGCAACGGGATGACCAAAAGCATCCTACGAACCACAAAAACCCTCAAAATGGTGACACTCAACTGTGCAGGAAACAACAGAGTATTCATCAACTACATGCAAAACCAAAAAACCCCAGCACAAATCATAGCCATCCAACACCCATACCTGCACCAAGGGAACCCGATGAAAGCAAAAGGATATGAGACAGTAGTGCCCCAAAAGAAAAGAGATAGAAGAATATAGTATGGGACAGTTGTTTATGTTGAAAAGTGGATAGCGGAGTGTTTTTCTTTCTTTCCTATACCTGGGATTCAGGACCCAGATGTGGTGGCATTGAGTTTCAAGTCGAAGAGTTTTTCTTTTTCTTTTTCCTTCTTTGCAGTTTACGTAGACCCAAAAGGCACAGATCGAACAGAAATCGTAACACAGGTATTCCGAAAACATATGGGCCACAGGATTATACTTGGAGACTTCAACACACATCACCCAGACTGGAGCCCATTTAGAGCGTACACATGGCATGAACTTCTGGACGGACAAAGGCTACTGGAAGCAGCAACCAATACGGGACATGTCTGCACTAACATACCAGGAGAGACTACTAGACAGGACCCAAGAGGAAGACAAGACAGAGTAATCGATCTCATATTCGCAAGCACAAACACATACAGACAGCTCACTCTGCCATTAGTAGGAAGAGACGTAGGAAGTGACCATTTCCCGGTAACAATTGAACTTCACCTACAGGACACTGAGCAGGAAAAACTGGCACCAAACTGGAAGCTTTTTCCCACCTATGATAAAGATAATGTGGATCTAGTGTATCACTAACTAGAAGGAATTGTAACGGAATGGGACCAACGAGGAGACTTCCAACACTGGATCCAAAAAATAATACAACAAGTCTCGAAAATACTATACGACGCAGTACCGAAAGAAAAATGTCACAAAGTACTCCAAGCCATGGTGGAACACTGAAATCGCAATTGAATGAAAGGTGTTTAAGCGAGAAGCAAGGAAACACAAGCATGGAAGAATGACCAGAGAAAACCGGAATATGGCCCGAAACAAGTACTTCCAATTGATCCAGGCTGCCAAAGACCGATACTGGAACCAGTGGGTGGAGAATGCAAGTGACCAGGACCTCTGGAACTACAAGTTAGTAAGGATGAAAACCTCAAGAGATCACAAACCAGCAATCGCAGCTGGAACAGCAGAACAATACGAAGCATAACTGATAAAGCAACTCTTCCCCCCTAAACCACAGCCAGACCCTCCCAAACCAGTATGGCACCCCAAGATGCCAGAGGTAACAGAAAATGAGGTCCAGGAAGCCCTTGGGAAAACCAGGAACACAGCCCCAGGGAAGGACGCCGTCCCGTACCCAGTCTGGAAGCAGGTAGCAAAAGAAGCGCCACACATTATCAAAGGAATCGTTAACGAAATACTTGGCCATGGATATCACCCAGAAAACCTCAAAGAAGCACTGGGAATGCTTATACCAAAGCCAGGCAAAGAAGACTATGTACTGGTCAAATCATACAGAGTCATAGCCTTACTCAACACACTCTCAAAAATAGTCGAAAAGGTCGCCCACGATAGACTATACGCCCGCGCAATACAAAACAAAATGATATCGCCATACCAATACGGAGCCATAAAACAAAGAGGCATAGTAGACGCAGCAAATCGGCTCTTCCACGAAATAGATTGCCTTCAGAAAGCAGGATTCAAAGTGAGCACAGGCTTCTTCGATATCATGGGAGCCTTTGACAATATGGAACAAGCTGAACTTAAAAAAAGACTTGAAAGCGGGAACACCCCAGAATATCTCACCAACTGGATACTGTCGTTCATGAGCAATAGAACTATGCAGATGGTCTTCCCAGGAGCAACAGAAACCCTTCACCATGTAAAATCTGGAACACAGCAAGGCTCACCAATCTCCCTACTGCCATTCATCATATACGTCGCCCCGCTACACAAGTGTAAAGAACCACAAAGCAAGGGATCCTTCATCGACGATTTTGCAGTCACAGTCTATTACAAAAACAGAAAAGGGAATAACGGCAAAATCTGGGAAGAGTTTGAGCGACTAGAAACCAAAGCAAGGCCGATGAAAATAAAATTCTCCGCACCTAAGACAGACCTAATACACTGGGAAGAATATCATGAAAGCACACCAGAAGACGAGAAACAACCGGTAGAAATAGGAGGAGTGCAGATAACGCCCAAAAGGATAGCACGGTATCTAGGATATTTCGCATCCACTAAGCGAACCCCGCACGCCCACTACGAAATCGGCATCGCGCACGCAATGAAACAGTTCGCACTCATCAGAAGGGACAACATAAAGCACAAAGGGCTAACCCCGCATAACTGACAATGCCTTGTAATGGGAATGCTAATACCACAAATGACATACGGGGTAACTGTCTTCGAACCAGACTAAACGACAATCAAACTCCTCAACACCCAGTTCAGTAAAATGGCAAGATGGGTAACCGGACACTTCCATAACACAAACACGTACCAGATACTAGTCCAGGCAAAAATACCCCCACCAGAAATCTGGATCAAGTACCTAAGGGAAAAGTACGTCCTAAGAGTGTCGACCGTCACTGACCTGGAGCACCCGATCACGTCAATACTGCCGGACACATACCCAGCCCTTGCAGCAAGAAATCCAAAGGATACCTACCGTAGCTATCTGAAAAGGAGAATGGTCAGAGGAAAAAAGAAAGGCCTATACGTCCAAAAGTGGAACGCCCCCAACATACACAAACCTGGAAGCTCCCCACCAGTCCACGTTGACAAAATCCTACGCAGCATCCTCCCATACCTGGAAACCGGAATGCGATTCCATAGAGTAATCAAAGCTGGCGAAGTCACCCCATCCTTATACCCGATGGAAACCTTGGAGGGAAAAATAAAAGAAAAACTAATCAAACGGTGGAAAACAACAACAGCCAAAAAATCAAGAGACGAAGAAGAAGTGTCCCTTGGCGAAAACCAAATCTTCAGATTGCCGATCGAAATAGCAAGCCGAATATTCCAAATGAGGTACCAAAAGTCGCATCTCTCTGCACACACCTCATGGGGACATAATGGTCACCTCTGCACACACTGCCACCAATACTACGAAACTATTCAACATGCGATCCTGGAATACCCGGCAAGGACAGAAGCACGCAAAAAGTACATACCCAAGCCCTGTGACCTGGAAGCCATGTTCTGCTCGGAAAAAGAAACGAAACAGATAGCGACGTATATATCGAAAATGAAAACAGGGATACCAACGAGGACCCATGCATACGAATACCATGTGGCTATACCTGTTTGATCTGTGCCTAATAGACCCCCATCTTGTACCCCGTCCCCAGTACCACCAAGCCTGTGTTCTACATGCGGGCCATATAGGAATTTTTTGGATTGGAAAGCTTTCATGGAGGTAGCTCCAGTTGACGGATCAGCTACCCCCCCCTCTACTTTCCTTAGTCCCTCTAGTAGTTTGTCTGACGTGTCAGATTTTCTTGCGGAGGAGTTTGCCCCTTCTTATAGTGATTTAGATTTGACTTTGCAGACTCTTTTCCACTTATGTTAGTTTGTTTTTGCGCTACTTTTCTGTGTTTTTCGGAGGAGATGTTTTCTTATTACTTCATAGCTTTCCATAGCTGTACGAGGATGTTCTTTTGTAGATGGTCACTTA
>JABYPW010002038.1:0-12617 GCA_016880775.1 Phymatotrichopsis omnivora | reverse complement strand
TTTTTTTTTTTTTTTTTTTTTTTTTAACTGGATTTTTTGGGTACAGGTACCAGCATAGCCCTCGGAATCTTGTGGTCGTCGGTATAAGGTGACAAAAGGTCCTGTTTGCAAACCTCCAGGTTTGAACGTTCTACTTGAATTATAGCTATTTCTTTTCTTTTTCTTATTTTGTCTGCCGCCATGACGTTTCATCACTCCTCACATTCCTCTCCGCCTCCAAAAATTGACACCTAATTCAGGACGTTGTTTGAGACTCCACAGTATCAATGTACTACCGTGGTCTAGCCGGAAGTAGCTCTCTAATGCAATATTTCCTTACGTTTCAGCTTTATGTGCGGTGCGCGGTTCTAGGCCTTGTAGCCCTCATCTAGGCGGACTTTCCAGAAGACCCTACTCCTAAATATCTGTTTCGAGGAGTTTCGGTAATATATTGGCTGAGCTGGAGCATAATCAAGGCGTTGTCCGCTATCGCGGCTGCCGGAATAGTGACAAGAGCAATGATAGACAGAGAATTCGAGGGCATAGGGTAGTTGCGTATGCAGGGAGACTGTGTGCAGGTGGGTGCTCAGGGAGTGGAGGCTCAGGAGATGGGGGGCTCGGAAGAAGTGATATATAATCCCTCCGAACGCGTCAACTGGGAGAGTCGCTCTAGCCCAGCAAGGCAAACTTGTCCTCAACACCACTCAATACCGAGCACATTTGAAGTTTTATTGTCCCACAAATTACTCCGGTTCCCACCTCTTTCAAAACGCGAAAATGTCGAACTTCTCGCGTTTCTGTACTCCAAATTCCACGCCTCTCCATGATACTCTCCGTCTCCTCCTCGAAGAATTCGCCGCAAGCAGAAACCAAAGCACGCTCTCCAATCCATCTCCGAGCGCTACAACTCAACAGGCCTTCTCCCCGAACTTCGATATGTACGAGACGGAGCATCAGTTCGTTCTCGAAGGGGATTTGCCGGGACTGGTGGATAAGTCAAAGGTCAATGTCGAATTCACCAATTGCAATACACTCTTTATAGGCGGGAAAATCGAGAGGTCATGTTCGTGTGGTAGTGCTGCCGCTGAGGGTGGGGTTATGCAAGATGGAGCGTGCGAGGAAGGGAAAAACGTGAAGCATTGGACTATGGAGAGGGCTGTGGGGGATTTTCATAGAAAATTTATGTTTCCGGTGGCGGTTAATGTCGAAAGTGTTACGGCACAATTGGAACATGGGGTTTTGCGTGTTGTGGTGCCGAAGATGGCTGGGAGGAAGGGGAGGAAAATCGAGATCTTTTAGCGCCGATAGTGGCACACGACGGTGGTGGGAGGGGCTGAGACTGCGCTGGGAGGAGTACAGTGGGCTTTAAGGTTAGTTGAGTTGTTTGCTTATTTATTTTAATATATAAAGATTCAAGGGATTTATGTAGAAGAAGTTTTATCCAAATTTAAATCCGATTCAATGATTTTTTTGTTAATTGTGGATATATCTATTCCGTGCATTTTTTTTTTTCTTTCTCTACAGCTCTCTTTCTCCGATTTCACACAGTCCATGCAACTCACCTCAACGGCCAATCCGATCCCCTGCCGACCACCCGATGCGAAAACTCGATTTATCTTACAGAGTAAGATAATATTTGCTAAATCCAATATTTCTCTGAATAACCATGTAAACTTCCGATACTTCCAACATTGAAGAATTTCCATGGGAGAAGGCAGATACTGAAGCTGGTGATAAGAAAATACCCAATCCCGAAGTAAATGAAGAAAGTGCTTGGCCCAAATGCAGTTGAAAGAAAGCCTGAGTAGAATATAAGTGGAGAAAGTGCCTGACGTAGATATGGATAGGCAGTTTGCCATTGGTGTTGATGTGGATGATGGAGGTACACGATAAGGACGTAGATGAAAAAAGTTGTTGATTTGGTTATAGGTGGGGAAGAAGCTTGAAAAATTCCTATAGCGCAAACTAGACTCTATTAGAATTGTGTAACTCTTTTGTTTAGAAAAAGGGGAAATACCTAGTGTTGAGATCATTGAGAATATTGGTGTCGCTGATGAAGGGTTAAGAATTGGTGAGGTATCGAAAATTATGTACATATAGCACCAAGCATATATGCACATTGTTTTGGATTTCAATTTTTTTTTCATTCGAAAAGGTGTTTGGCTCAACCAAATCACAATCTGAGTGGATCATGATTAGCGGAGCGCAAATCATAATTTGCCAGGATTGTAATCCGGAAATCACAAAATATCCAAACAGGCCCTAAACATTTTGAAAGAATGGGACATGGAGCCGAACGTACGTCAGATAGCCCGATGCCGGGGGCGAGATTGGGAGAGGCTTCTCCGCAAACAGGTACGCCCTGCCGCGAGTGCTGGTTCATGAAGATTTTGGAGGAAAGGGATGAGGACCAGCACTTATATTTCTTCGTGAGCTGATTGCTGCACAGTAGGCTACAGGTTTGAGAACAATAGCTGGTAGTGTTGGAGGTCGAGGTGGCTAACAAGATGGTGACAGTGGTGCAGGTCCTAGGGAAGGGAGGACCGAGGACTAAGAGGTACGTTAAAGTTTTCACAGAAATAAACTTTGCTGAAAGCTAGTGATGTTTAGGATATTATAGAAATTGACAGAGGGGTTACCGTTGAAGGGTTAATAGCAGACGAGAAGAGTCAGGGGGTACACTGGCTACGATTATCGAATGAATTTTTCAAAAAAAATTAACCATAGCATAGGGAATTGGACTAGGTAGGGTAGGCGGTACCAGATTAGAGATCAGTTTATATACACATTTTGGAAGGGGAGAACGGGGACAACAAGGTGAAGCAGTATGTTTTCGGGAGTGCAATTTAGTAAGAGATTACATAGCTGACCTGAGATTATATAGCTGACACTTGGTCATGTCATATTATGGGAATGAAAAAAAAAAAAAAAATACAGAGCAGGAGGAGCGCGGCAATTTCGTCGATTATGTCCCAGATTATGACATTTACTGCATTTTTGAGGGGGGGCAATCCGCAATATCTGGAAGTCGGCGGCCACGATGTGAACCGACTCCTTTTTCTCGGCGAGCTGTTTGCGGACGACCTTTTGGCCGACCTCTTGGATTTTTCATTTGCAGTGCCATACATATTACTTCTTCGGTTATGCATATGGCATCTGAGACGGTTGAAAGCTGTGCGATATCAACTGGAAGAAAATTGCTTTCGTATGTTGCTTTATACGCAGCAACAGTAAGATTGTATGGAACGTAGTCACGGGGAAAAACTCGAAGTCGTGTCCAAAAAGCTGTGGCATGACCGTAGGGAACTCCGTGCTGCTGAAAACGACCGCAAGAACAATGACAGAGTTGGAGATTTACAATATATTCCTTTGCATTGAATCCTGTGACAACACCATGGGTTGTACGGATATCTGAACATTCCGGTGCTGGGAATAGTCGAGAGAAATGCGGAGGAGATTATTGGCAAACGAGGTAAGACGTTCAGCTGCGTTAAAACGTAACACATCCTGTCTTCTCTCAAAACGAGAATTCATTGTCCTATTCCACAATGAATTAAGAATCTCCAAACAGGTTAACCGACGCTCGCTAGTTAAGCAAGCGTTAACCGACTCGACTAAGTTCGACATCGTGTGGCCATAGCTCACATATGGCCGTGCCCACATTGTTAGGTCTATTGCCATGACATAATCTGCAGCAGCAGCATTAAGTTCTCGCAACTCACGAAGACAATGCTAAAAAGCAGGCATTGTTAATAATGCTTGTGACAGTTCTGTGCGGCAACTCCGAACTTGTCCTTCACATTTGTTGCCAGATGCTGCAAACAAAACAAACGGCCTGCACGATCAAGTTCATCGTCGGCCGCAGTTAAACATTTATCCCGATCAGATATTATAGTCGTGCTCGGTGTATTGGCCTCGGGAATCGCTTGCTTTAGGTTGGAAAGGAAATAGCGCCAAGAACTCTCATTCTCACTCTCAACAATCGCCCATGCGAGAACAAGAACATGGTTCTCGGCATCAACCGTAACCGCAATAAGCAAAACATGATTAAACATGCCCTTGGAAAATGTTCCATCCATCGCTAGAATAGGACGCGAATGGCGAAAAGACTCTCGGCTTGTAGGGGGAGCGATAAAAGCACGAAATAATCGATTGGTCTTTGGGTCAATGGAGAGATGTGCATGTGTACCAGGGTTTGTTTTTGTTAACAAGTCAATGTACGCTGACAACAACCGAAACTGTTCAATATGCGATTTTGTATTGTCATCGAGGAGGGTGTTTTTTGCTCTAAAAGCAGCGTCGTAGGTGATTTGTTCTTGGAAGTGGAGCTGGATGGCTTCAATGATAGCCTGCGGTGTTGTATCCTTCGTGATAGAGATGATCGATGGGAGGAGGGAGCTGAACCCAAGCAAACATGCTCAGCATCCGCTGTTCCGACTATGACGCACTGCTCGAACTCGGAAAAGTGTGCACGTATGTGAAAAGGACAGTCTTTCATCACGCAATCCACAGTAACCTGTTTCGTATCTGACCTTGTCACACGAAATGTGAATTTAGCCGAGATTGACCAATCCTCGAGTGCAATATGGAAATCATTGAAAGTAGCGAATGTTTGATTGATGGTAATCGCAGCCATATTCAGAGAGTATAGTATGGTAAAGAATAGATGTTCGAAATTTGTTCTAGAGGAGAGGTTTGCGAGTATTTTTTTTTTTTTTTTTTTTTTTTTGTTGAATTAGACGTCCACGTATTTCCAGAACTATTTTTATACATTATATAAAACAAATGATATGCTTGCTTACTTATATAACCTTCGACTCGATGCTTTTAGTTATTGGCTTAGCCTGCTGCAAGAAAGTGGTATTTTAGCAAGTTATGCGCCAAGCGACAAGCATTAAAAAGGCCCTCCCTCGACCCAAAGGCCTAGCAAGGAGAGAAAGGTTGCAAAGAGATTGTATACAATGATTTCACCCATCGCGATACAATACGCCAGTCTGTCGAGCGAGAGCACTCCTTGCTGAAAATATCCTTTTACCAGAATATCGTTCGCCCTACTTCCTTCACATGGGATGATTCGATTAACATGGCTCGAATATTTATGGAATATTGCAAAGAAGGAGGTCTATCACAATTTTGCACGTTCGTCTAAATTTCGATCACTATAAATTGAACACATGTTTGGATACTGATGCATCAGGGAAGAGGCGAGATATCTTTGACGGAAGACATGATATGGAAGATTCTCTTTCAGCTGGCTGGGACACTTGCATATTGTCACCATGGACTTGCAATTGACGAGGATTCGAATGTTTTCACCATAAACACACATTAGAATGCATTCCTTCATCGAAATATTAAACCCGGTAATGGTAAGTAAAATCAATAATTTAATATGTGTTTCGATGTGTTTCGTATTGCTATCTCTAATCCCATAAAATTTATCCTGACATAACCCGCGAACACAGTGCCGGTTGCGATGCGAACCGAAGATGAAATTTGGGTAAAGCCGTGTGATTTCAGTCTCGGAAAGTTTCAGGCCCCGGAAACGAGTCAGAGTGACACTTACGTTGGCACCAGTAAATATATGGCACCGATATATGTTGGATAACCTAAAT
Organism: Phymatotrichopsis omnivora; assembly: GCA_016880775.1. NCBI lineage: Eukaryota > Fungi > Ascomycota > Pezizomycetes > Pezizales > Rhizinaceae > Phymatotrichopsis > Phymatotrichopsis omnivora. The sequence continues at coordinate 7,023 of JABYPW010002038.1, read as the reverse complement.
TTTTGTTAATCCCGCCTATTTTTCTATTCAGGAAATCGTTCGAGATTCTCCAAAATGGTCGGTGAAAGCCGATATTTATACTCTGGGTCGTAAGTAGAGAACCAAAAGCCGTTCCTTTTTTTTTTTTTTTTCCCCCCCTCTCCTTCTCAATTGTCAGTACAATCCAGTCCTCCGTGAGCTAACTCAGCGATGAGAGCTGAGAAAGGTACAATTACGAAATTGAAGAAAACATCAGAATCTCAGCAATTATCCGACCTTGCTAGTAAATACTTGTCAAAGAATCCCGAGGACCGGCCTGGCAACCTTCCTATCCTGGAGAATGCTGGGAAGGAAGTTCAACAACCCCAAAACCCTCCCACAGACACAGACGACCTTCTAAACAACCACTGCAATGTCGGGGGGTGGAAAGACTACACGTTTTTCACAATTGTCGCCGTAGGCAGCATTGAAGATCCATAGCAAAGGACCAAAATGAGCCGACCAGGAGACTAAAGTTACTATCCATGGACGCTGGTGATTTGAGCAAAGTCACCAAGGGTTCAAAGAATGATATAACATTGCATGTAGCGGTAACGACTATGAATTATCTTCTCGCAAGGAGATTATTGGAGGCGGGGGCTGATATGAATGCGATCAATGATAGTGAGCAAACTCCTCTGCACTTAGCAGTGGAGCAAGTTGATGAAAGATTCAAGGAGCTACTAGGGGATGAAGTTGATTTAGATGTGTATAGAAAAACGGGACGTAACTCGAGTGGGGGAATACGTGTACTTGGAGATCGTGGAAGTGGAGATGAAAGTGTTTGAGAAATAAAATTTGAATATTTTGCGGACGATCAATAATCTTGGGAGGACTTACGGTACTGGGACCGGAGACGGCCGAACGATATGGGGGATATGTTCTTGCGGGTCGTGTAAAGGAGGAGGGAAGATGTGAAAGACTAGGGTTGGTTTATATTTAAGGAAGGTTGAGAATTGGCTTGAACATGGCTAGTAAGTTCCTTATTATTTTACTATGCAAGGAGGAAGATATTTCTCAAATTTCTGTATAATTATTATTATTATTATTATTATTATTATTATTATTATTATTATTATTATTTTTAAGTTGTAATTTTGTGAAATACCGGGAATTAATTGTATATATATATTTTTCTCTTTTCTGTGTCAAGTTATATTTTTCCAACAGTTGTTAAATATCTCCCGGATAGAAAAGCGCATGTATTCACCTGAAAGTTCTTCTGCAGAATCGTCAACGTTTTGGGAGAACTTCAACCAACATTCTGCTGCTATTACTTTAAAAGAGAAGAGTGGGATAGTAAAGTCGGTTCCCTAAAAAGCATTAATCACTTCTAAAAAACTATTATCGGATACGTCGATTTCATTGTCTCTATTTTAGGACCTTCAATTCGGAGCCGTGTCCGATCATGTTTCCGCGATTCAACAACCTCTACCGGTATGTGCAGGGAAAGCAAACAAGGACTCGGAATAAAGAAGAGCAAAACTACTAGATTCTCTCTCGCGAAAGCATTCTCACAACAGAGGATGCCAAACTTCAATCCCTAGTAACCAATTGCCAAGCGGCTCCCTAAGTAGTGAAGAAAAGTTAAGCTTTCCCTTCCGAGAGTGGTACACGGGTTTATGTTGCTGCGAGTTAAGGTAACTGAATATGAAGTTCCCTGGAAAATTCAGCCCATCGAGAACAGGAAATTCACTGTGGTATCTTTTCCGAAGTCCATATTGCTTCCTTGCGACTACTTAGAGAGGAGAGAGCATTGAAAATGGTATGAGTGAAGATGCTCCGATCGGTGAGGATAAAATAGTTATGCTTTCTATTTGAAGCGGGTACTTACTTCCTTGGAGTCACAAGGTAAGCGCAATGGCCGGAAAGTTACTACAGCCAGAAATAATAGAATAGCTACGCTTCCTTTCCCAAAGCTCTTGCTTCCAGTTGTAGGAAATGGTGGAATGAATGCGATAGATTTAGTGTGCTATTCTAGTTTCGGTCCCTCTATATATACTACTACCGTATGTGTCAAGGCAGTACGTATTGCCCGACGCACATCACGCTCCAAGACTAGGCTTAAGCCCTACAGAACGAAGAAAAAACATTAGCGAGAGCAAGGTCCCTCATACACAAACCGACCGAAAAGAAAAAAAAAATAAAACGAATACCTACGCTGCACCGCTTATCCTATGACATTTCCTTTCCATTAAAAGGCAGAGATCCCCACGAGGTTCTTGGAAAGGTACTTATCCTAAATCTCCCTTCTACTACCCTTCCCGAAATCGACTCCAAAAGAGGTCAAGGGACATGAAATCAAAAAAATCTTTTTGCAAGATGGGGTAGTAATGAGCAGAATCAGAGAAGGCGGTATCTTGTAAGATGGAAGGGATATATATGGACTGAGATACACTCAGTTGTTTGATAAAGACTCAATGGGGAATGCTACGGAAATGTTCAAGGGGCTTAACGTACTCGAGAAGGAGAAAAAAGAGCTGCTGGAGAAGTGATTGTTATTAACATTGAACTTTTCCTTGAGGATCCTTTAAGTTGCGGTGGTGGTGGCCGTGATGGCCGTGATGGCCGTGATGAAACCTGAGAGCTCGTTCGTTTTTGGCGGGCTGTAATGCCAATTTTATGAATTGCTGCAGTTTTTTGTTTTTGCTATACCGCTGCAAGATCAACCAACGCAACGTCAAGGTCCCACAGTTTGTCACCGATGGTAACTGTTTTTTTGTGTGCATATACATTGCTTATTCGTGGTTTATCATGTCTTTTTTTTTTTTTTCTTCTAATCGCAACTCATTGGTGGGACTTCTTTGGATTAAAAATTTACATTTGCATTATATGCAATTACAATTCAATGGCAAATAATTGGCAATAAAGCCCAAGGTTTAAAGGTGATATCTATAATTTACAGTCGCTTAATTAGAGTAAATATCTCATTAATATCTACCATCTCTTTCTTTTTAACAAGAAAAAAAGAAAAAAAAAACAAGTGGAATACTTTTTAATATATAAGGGCATCTGTGAAAATACAGAGACAGCGGAAAACGCAAATTTGGTTTACGTCTTGATTTATTCGTTTTGCATCCTCACGATTCAATGTCAGTTTAACTCATAAATTATCACTCTGATTTTTGAATATCGTTCTTCACTAAATCTATACCGTATCCCTTGTGGTGCCAGGGTATTTGGTAATAGTTAGTAAACTATGCCTCAGTTTGAATAAATTATTTAACTGATAATAGAGCTTGTAATGCAATGATTATTCTCGATTTCCAAAGAACTCTCATTTCTATTCGCTGTAAAGTTAAAAACCCAAGAGAGTGTGACATAGAATATGGCCTACGCAATCCACCTCAGCCCTGCTACGGGATACTTCGCTGGTATTGCTTGCTCTACACCGATCATAGAAGTCTGAAATGTATCCTACCGCGGGAGGGGTGGTTGGAAGCTCGAAATCATACAAAATTATGAAACTGCTGGAATATTGCTAATCGCTCTTTCAAATCCTAGACCGAGCCCGAGGGGAGTTGGGGAATTGAAATTAAAGCATGGAATTCTCTTCCATTTGTTAGATAGGCATAAAGGTTGTTATTTTTTTCATTCATGTTCCATCTTTTGATTTCTACGTATTTTCTTCTGCGTGTATCGTCATTACTGATTACACAATAGTATTATAAACTATGGTTTATTATGAATGTGCGCTTGGGAAGCTATTTTCTGAATGTTCATACTGCAGCTGGATCTTGCTTTTCTCCGTGGATTCATTTCCTGGTTTGCGGTCGATGCTGTTTCTTTATTAGGTAGTTGGAATCTATACTCCACTTATGAAAAGGCTGCAGTGACACTTGATGAAGAGCGGGTGCCCTATCTCTAATTAAATTTTATGTGGATTTTCACGAAGGTTTTGTTTACCAGAGTACTAAGCGCTCACGCAGGCGGCATTATTTAATATCGCCAGTAAGCACGCGGTGAATGAATTCACTAAACATTCGAGCACATAGTCCACCCGCTTTGCAAATGGCTGGAAAAGTCCGCATATTTTTATATCACTACTAGTAATTTCACTGCCCTCATTTACTTCTAATAAGCTAGTTTTATTATATGTGCTATGTTCTGGACGATCTAAAAATTATCGTTTTTTTTTTTTTTCCTCTCTTTATGTGATGGATTAATTGAATCATTAGTTTATGGACTCCAACTTTAGCTTGCGCCAGAACTTCTAGTTACTACGGATATAGGTCTATATCTTCTTTTATTATGCTTTATCAGAGTGGTTTTTACAATTTGTCTACTGGGGCCTGCTCTCTTTTGTGAGAATACAACTCTCCTTAGCTACTTTTCCAGTCTATTTTCAATTTGTATCTTTAGAAACAACATGTTGCCTTGCAAAACGCTCAAGCGATGTCTCGCCAACCAGTTCTGTAAGAAAAGATATTCTTTACCCTTGCGAATCCTGATCGTACCGAGAAAGAAAGTTCCCTTCCCGACTAGCCCCCCGACTACCATTGGATATCCCGCAGAATCACTTGCCCCCAACGAACCTTGTCCCCTCGCGACGGAAGCAACAACCATTAGAAACCTGAACCCATGCCTATTAGCACGGGTCCCGACCCGGATTCCTCATGCCTGAATAAAAACCGTCCTAAGAAGGTCGAAGTTTAGGGTACAAGCCCTTCAAATTCTAATAATACAATAATTGACGCTTCTTAGCTGCCTCCAAAACTTTTGTTCAGCCTCCTGAGCAGAAACATCTGGACGAAGTAGGGATGTTTCGGAAAGATTCTGATTCCGATTCCGATACCTAACCTCAGACAGCAATCCAGTGGAAGAAGCTAAAAAGTAAACATCAGGCGGCCACCATCTTCTCACTGGAGTGGTGACCTCCTCTAGATACGACCTCGATTCTCTTAATCCAGACTTCTAGCACTCATCACTAATTAGCGCTAGTAAATAACCAATATTCATGTACATGTACATGTACATATGCATGTGCTAGCTCAACCCTAACCCTACATGTTCGGCAGTCACTCATCCACTGGTTGAAAGAAACCTTCGGATCTCCACGATTCCGAGCCAGATATTGCCCAAGTACCAACAAAGAATTAGAAGGTTTTAGTTGTAATCGAAATCCCGGAAAGACTTACGAAAAGTCTGTTGCGGATATTAGGACTTGATAGGTTCGCTCCACTCACACTAGTGGAAGCAAAAATGCAGTTCCAACGAGGAAAAAATTATCTCCAGAAACACGAAAGGCCGCTAAAGCCTCCCAAAAGTGTACTAGAGAAAAAAGTAGAAAGCCTCGAAGAAACACAGAACCTTACTCCATGGTTCGATACACCTGCCAAAGTACAGGCCAGGAGAAAAGGTCTTCATCTGCACAAGGGGAGTCTTCGGGCCCCTTTTCCGTAGCAGAATTCTCCAGCCCCGAAACGACGGAAATCAGCATCAATAGTCTTTCGCCCATTTTTTCCCCTAATATTACGCACTCGAGAATTAACAACGGGATCTACTCACCAACTCGCCCGTTCGCCATTGTTCGTCAGTACCGAACCTGTTGCCGAAGACACCCATGGATCTGGCCTTTCACCACATATATCTTCCGGTAATTTCTTGGGTCCAAGTACAGGAAGCATTATCGAATCAAGTCGCCGGCAGTGGAAACTTACATCTAAATCTATCGATAAAGAGAAAACAGACTGATAACAAGATGTTCGAGGATGATCGAAGGATGAACAATAAATCTCAAAGTGGAGCTCAGGATCCGGTGACCTTGGACATGCACTAGCTTCCCAAGGGGATGAAAATCAGGCACAGGATCCTACACCACCTCCGGAACCAGTGAAGAAGTTCAGCTAAAAAGAGGTGCATGAGATCAAAAAGATTGATGCGAGCACAGCCGTGGTAACGGGCTTTTCAGGGGCACAATGTACCTGCAGCTACTGAGGATGGAAGGATTTGGATTACAGTACGACATGTGGTTCGACAAGGAGGATTTAACGCACGCTGCTGAGTTGGTGTTGATGGCTGAATACATAGCATCGAAAAGTAAAAAGAAGAGAAAGGTGGATTGGGGTCAATGGGCTTTACACATTTATTTTAGTTTCGTGGGTACTAGATATTTTCCAGATATTTCCTGTTTCAGCAATTACAACTACCCGTTGAGGCAAAAAAACATTGGAATAAAAGGGGAAAGGTTTATGTGGGGCTTACTAATAGTAAGTAGATTATAATCATTCAGACATGCCAGTACCACTTTGGAATTGGTACCGAGAATGTGATGACAAGCTTTTGTCGTTTTCCACGCGAATTTTACAACTTTGTCTTTTTTTTTTTTTTTTTTTTTTTTTGAGTTTAGGAGTGATTCCAGGCAGCACCGTTTATCTTAAGCTGGGATCAGACGTTGAGTGATATTCCGTTCGTACCCAGGAACATAACCTCAGTTCAAATCAGGCTATCACTCGGAAAACAATCAATAACGTAGGTACTGGTAATTCACTACAATCTATGTGCATGTGCACGGTGCACGTGCATGCCGGGGTGAAAAAAAATTGGCTTTGAGAAAATAAAATCTATTTTGGCTCTTTTGGGACAGAAACGGCGTTTCCTTAGTCGTTTATGTGTCCCACGGTCAATGGTATGGACAGCGCACAGGCCACTAGCAGCCGAACCTGAGACATCACTCTTTCACTGATTATGTTCTCTACTACTCGAGCAGTACTAGTTCCTCACTCTGCGCCATGAGGCTCTTCCCCAGAATCCACTTCTCTGGACCTGTCCCGAAAGTATGCTAAGGCTTTCGCTAACCACTGAACCGTCGATAGACTCAACACCATTGTCTTGTTAAGCTTACTTCGCTGAGACAAAGACCCTGCAGTTCCCAGCGCCTAGCTCGATGTAAATTAAGCTTAATTTATCTAATTTGATCTACTCAAGTAACTATTCCTCAAGAGATGCAGAAGAAAGTAAATCTTGGTAGCAGCGGCAATACCACATATATGTATAGCTCACGCA
>JABYPW010002037.1:0-12618 GCA_016880775.1 Phymatotrichopsis omnivora | reverse complement strand
CAAAACAAAAAAAAAAAAAAAAAAAAAAAAAAAAAAAAAACTTCCACAAAATCTCCACACGCTACATGACGCCCCTCCCCCGTCCCCTTCCACCTCTATGACCACCTCCTCTTCCCCCTCTGGGGCCTCCGGCACCACCCCGTCCCCCGTGAGCTTGCAAATGACCCCCGCGCCCTACTCGCTGACCGTGATTGTCTCGCGTGTTCTGCGCTTGGCTCTCTTTCACAAGTTCGATTATCTCGTCCGGTACTCGGAGGTACTTAATCTGCTCCGTTGTTAATCTTGCGGAAGTGCGGTCATGAGAGGGTTGGGGAGAGAGAGTGGTACATTGTTCCCGCGGACGTAGCATTCGGCGAGGCGGAAGAATTTATCACCTTCCTGTTGGCGAAGGGTAAGTAAGGGGGGTATGCATATAGCAGAAGGAGGGGAAGATGGAGGAGAGAGATAGGGCGTACAGGGCTGGTTTGGACAACCTCCTTCAACATCAGGTTCATCCACATGTCGCAGCTCACCAGGTGACCGTTCAGCGTTTCGCCGTTTTTGAGCTCGACGAGCATCGGGTGGCCTTGGGCCGTTGTTAAAAGCGACAATGGAAGCTTTTGGACATGTTAGCATGCTCTTGGAGAGGAAATGCGCAAGAGCAGAGGAGGCATACCATGGTTGATTGCAGTTTGAGATAAAAGAGATTGAGGTCGGGATCGCGTGTTAGAGGAGATTTCGTGCCAAGACAGACGAGGTGAAGGCGGGGCCAAGCTTTGGTCTGTGCGAGGAGTCACGCAAAGAGATTAAGGCTGGCAGCTGAGCTGTGGTCAGGAGCTACCCTTCATGGCCGCTGACTCGGTGCATTGATACTGTTTTCTACTGCATAGGGGACGAATATAAATATTATACAAAAGTACTTCTAAATATCTCTCCAACCTCCCACTAATTCCCTCTGCTGCTACTGACTACATACTCAGAAACCCCCGCAACATACTACAATGACCCTCCAAACACCGGCCCAACCCACTTCCTCCGCGATCCCCCGGACACCAGACTCCAAAGACACCATCTCCGGCAACTACACCCACCCAGACTCTCCCCCTACCGCCGCCGCCGCTACATGGACTCTCCCTCTTCTCCGTTTCGAAGCCCGCGACACCGAGTCCTCCGGCGCCCGAAAATATTTCGCGGCAACTGACACCTCCGTACTTCTCCGAGATGCGGTCATAGGCGTGCTCTCAGCCCTCTATACCCCCGCCAGCGCACCAACAACGTACTGCCCCCTGAATCCCCAATCCCCCTCCCTTCTCCACCTCCATCCCACAAGCGCTAACCCTCCAGCCAACGCTCCGTAACGCTGATTCTCCGATCCATGCCCGGGGTGGCATACACGACCGGCAGCTCCCTCGATCCTGATCACAAAGAGATCCACTTTTCGCTGGAATACATCGCAGGGATATCGGAGGCACGGGCAAGCAGCGAGATACGTGGCGTGGTAAGACATGAGATGGTGCATTGTTACCAGTTCAATGGGTTTGGGACTTGTCCATCGGGCCTGATCGAGGGGATTGCGGACTGGGTTCGGCTTAAGGGGGGTTTGGCACCGCCGCACTGGACGAGGGGGGGAGTGAGGTGGGATGAGGGGTGGGTTGTTTTTTGCTATATCCGCGTTTTGGTTCTACTACTATCGCTGTCACTGCTTCTGAACTGCTGCTTCTGAAAAGGGTGGAGGGAATGTGAAGTATATACCTTGAAACTAACACCACGCAAAATAGATACCAAAACACCGCCTATTTCCTCGATTACCTCGAAGCTCGTTTCGGCGCGGGAACAGTCCCGAAAATCAACGAGTACCTCAGAAATAACCGCTATTCTCCCAGTCTGTGGACGACGTTGTTCGGGAAAGACGTGGAGATACTGTATCGAAATTACCGGAGAGATAGTGGTCTCGATGCCCGGAATGAGGAGAAAAAGGGGGATAAAAAGGTTGTTGAGGTGGTTGAAGTCGTGGAGGTTAAGGTGGAGGCGTAGATAGATATCTAGAAGGTGAGGAAAATAAGAGAAAGTTGGTTATATATCTGGCGTCGGCGGTGATATTAATGGGAGGGGGAAAACTAGGACTGATCGAAGATGGCTCTTCGGTTTATTTCTTACTGGTTTTGTTTTTGTTTTGATTTTGTTAGTCTGTGTTAGTTAATTTAGGTTTATTCGTTGTTATTGCAGATTGAGTAGGATAATGAGGGTTAGGTCATGCTCAATCACTCGGCGGTAAAATGCTGACTTTCGTCTGTGTATACGAACTTCTTAATATTAGAGAATAATAAACTCTTCCACTCATCGCTTTTAAGCCCGGGGTTCCCGGAGATCCTCCTGAGTGTGGCTTATCGCGAGCCGCTGCCAACGGCAATTCCAGGGACACTCAGTAATTAGCTCAATAAAGAGCCCTCTCTTCAGCAATACCATAACAGCATTCCTTCAATGATATAGGAATCCATAAACACAAGATCCCTTGCAAGCACCACCCTCCACGGCATCTAGCAGCTACAACCTCAGATATTCCTCCTCCTCCTCCCACCGTACTCCCAATTCTTCACATATTTTCATGTATTCCTCCAGTCTCTCCATCACCTTCACTCCATTCCATCTCTCCTCCCCATCCTCGGTCTTCTCCATCCTCGGAATCCCAATTTGTTCAATCGCAAAGCTCGCCGCCACAATCCCCCACGCCGCAGCCTTCAAAGCGTTTTTTTTCTCTCTCACCCATCCCATCGCGAATCCTCCAATGAACGTATTTCCGCCACCTGTAGGATCCACAACTTTGGGATGGTTTTCTTCCTCGCGACACTCCAATCCATCAACTGCTGACTCAGCTCTGGGGGGTATACTTTTTTCGACTCGCGTGGAGGAGTAGTAAGCTGGGAGCCAGGTGCCAAGAGGATTTCGAACGGTGCATACCAGACAGCCTTTCCGCCCAGCGCGGATGACAGCACACCCATTTAATCCCGCGCCAACTTCTGCGCCGATTCCTGCGCCGATGAGCTGACCCCCGAGCTTCCGGATCACATCCGGGTGCTCAACGTCTAGGGGATCGCTGATGCCGAAGAAGCTGGCGAGTTCGGTATGATTAGGGGATATTACGTCAACCTTTTGGAGCGTTTTATACCTTCCTCTTGTCAGAATCATCCAGGACTAGATTAGAAGTGGAGACATACAAATCATGTTGATGTTCCGGCGTACACAAATCCGGTACCGGCTCCCAAATCACTTTCCCCCGACACATGCGTCCCAATTCACACAGCTTTACAAGCCCATCACATACTGTCTGAGCCCGCTGGGGAGAACAGATTAAATGCAGCATATTTGTGGAAAGGAGCTTGTGATCCAGCAAATCCTGGACTTCAAGTCGTTTCTTTTGCGTAATGTATTCAAATGACCGGTAATCACCAGGTCCATATATATTTAACCCCCGAGTTGTAAGTCTCTGAGGATCAAACCGAAATTTGATAGCCATGTCGAGCGAGTCTAGCTGTTCAGAGACCGGCTGTGGAAAGTCACTGCCGGTGTCAACGATCCAGCCGATACGTTTGGATAAAGGAGCGGGGGAGAAGAGGCGGGCGCCGATTACGCCTGCGCTTGGGGGTGTTAGGCCTAGTCTTGTGGAATGGTGTTTGGAGGGTGTTTACTGTAGGTTCCTGCACCGCCGATTATGTTGTCAACGGTTTGACGTGCGTTGGAAGGGCCATACTCGATTTTGTCTGTGGGAGCGGCAGGTTAACAAATTTGGATGGACTCGGCGGAGAACGGAGGGAGGTAGAGTACCGAGAATAAACATTCCCAAGGAGACGAAGTCGAGAATGGCCTCGGGCGTGCTCTCGGGGGGGGTAACAGAGCAATGTTCTGGAGCCATTATGAGGTGGTATGTGCAATTGTATATATTTTAACGAGGTTGAGCTTCGGTGGTTGGGCCGGGTCGAGTCCGCGAGCTAGGGGTGTGCTTTCCTGCAGGTCTGAGACTCTTGGCTGCAGTTGACGCCAAAAACGCATCGTCAATCCATCGTCAATCCATCGTCAATCCATCGTCAATCCATCCCATTAGCATGGACTTTAGGCTGGAAGGATTTTAGGCTGAAAGGACTTATCGTAGCCTCGACGAACGCTTATTCGATCTTGAAACGTCTGGGCACGTGACACGAACACAGACCAGCAGCTCGAATAAGTAATAGGTGTTTTCATTTCCAGTCAACCCGATATTCTACGCACTATACCGTACATACTCTAATTTTTTTTTTTTTTAATTGACACAAGTAGTTGGTGGTGATCGGGCGACGTTGGGTGACCGAGTTCCAGCCTCCTTTCGGCAAAGCTACATCCCCAAGCCCGCCTTACATGTATTGTAGAGTAAACATCTAAGTGCTCATCTCATCTCATGCACAGATCATCACTGTCTTTCCAGCACAGCTTGTTGCGGCTCTGCTCAGGCGGTGTAACACCTACGCATTGAGCTATGTAGCACCATGTGAGCAATAGCACACACGAATAGGCCCCCTTCCTAATTATAGCAGAGGACAGATTGAAATTATTGAAACTGAGTCGCATCCCATGACTCTTATCGATAACCCAGTATTTGTATGCTCCTGTAACTTGTAAGCTCCCCTGTCTCAACTCGCTTATTTATGGCCAGCCCCTCGGGTACCGAAGTTGGCTTCATCTCCTCCAAACATCTCTGCTGAGCCCCCTACACCATGTCGCTACCACCGCTGCTCCAGCTTCCCCCAGAAATCCTCCTCAACATCCTCCGCATTGTCGCAACGTCTACTGACCCCCCGGCTCACACCGCTCTCGTAACGGTAGCACAAGTATGCACGAACCTCCATCATGCCGTCTTCTGCTCCGAACACGACTACCTCTGGCGGGAACCCGCAATCGCCCTCGGGATACCCCCGGATGTCTCCCTTGACAAAATATTATATCCTGGCTCGTCCACAATCCAACGGAGGCTCTGGCGCAACATCGTGAAACTTAATCTCGCCTGGTCGCGGTCATTCCCCGCCGGTACACCGACGTTACCGCGATTGCAACGGGCCGTTAGGGAACTGCCTCCACAGGATAAGCGGGGGGATTGGTTCGGTCGACGGACGATCGAAATTTTTGCCGCCGGCGAAGGGAACCGGAAGGGACCGGTGTACGGAACTCGGCATACGAATGTTAAGGATGACGGGAATGCGGTGTTCGAAGTTAAGTTGCCGAAGAGTGTAACAGGGCCGAGGGTGAAGATTACGGGGGTTTTGGATCCATTTCTCGGCAAAACCAGGGAAATTTCTTCAGAAGTGAAGATAACGGACCAGTGGACTGCGACGCCGTTTCCATGTTCGGCGGGATTTGTGGTGGAGGAACGGAACGGAGAGTTTAGGGTTCGGGAAGTGGATGCGGCGACGGCGAGCTTGTCGCGGTGTTGGAATTTGGGGAAGAGAAAGCCAGATCGGTTTGTTGCGGGTGAGGGTATTTTAGTAGCTTGTACTTATGAGCTTCCGGGTGGGGATCCGTCTATGCAGACTCCACATCTTCCGAGCAATTTAGTTTGTTTGGAGTGCGTGGGTGGGAGGAGGAGCTTGTGGAAGAAGGATGTGGGGGAGTCGAAGGTGATTTGGGAATTCGATGTAAGTGTAGAGTGGGCGGAGCTCGATCAACGCTATACAAGTTTCCCGCACCTGAAGAATTTCCATATTACGAAGTAAGTTCTTTCTACTAGTTGCGGGCTGTTCTTTCTGGGGAATTCCTTTACTGGAGGTAAGCTGATGTTAGGAACATTTAAGAACCCACCTTGTCTGTCTCGTAACTAGACATCCAACCTCAACTCTTGGAAAGCTCACAGGCACCAATTTCCTAGTCTTATCACTAGACACCGGAACGACCCTCAAAACACTAAAATTCAATACCAAAACCTCGTCGACCTTATACGGTACCGGTATACGGGCACCGTTTACAACCGCCTTTTCGCATGACTTTCTTCTTACAGACACATTTATAGTTTCCGGGGGTGCGGGGGGCGGACTTTTAGTCTGGGATTACTCGTCGGGAAACGAGGGACCTATATATACCCTTCCAGATCCTTTAGGTTCCGATGCAACAAAAGTCGATTCCGCGGCGCCATCATTCCCGCGACAATATTCGGCGCTGACGATTAGCGTCGACGGGCGATACGTCGGCGCGACGACCAGCGACCAGCTGTGGATCTTCGACATGGTCGAAAAGAAGCTGCAGGGCGCGTACACCAACGGCCGGAAAATTGACAAGAAAGACTACTACGTCAAGAATCCCATGGACGAATTTCCAGGCGGGGTGTGGTGCTGGTGGAAAGAATGGAGGAGTCGCAGAGACGAGGAAACAGGTGAGGTTACTTGGGAGGAGGTGGAGAGCTCCGGAGGCGTGGGCTACTTGACAGATTTGGCGGACGAAGGTAATCTCGTGAAGGGTGATCGTGCGTTAGCTTCGCTTCTGCGGGCTTTGCATGATCTCCGCTATGCTTGGGCGTCGCTGGTATTGCTTGCGCTGGTCGCTTGGGCGAGATGGTGGAGGGATGGTGATCTGTTTCCTTACGATTGGATGTTGGGGACCTTCGTTTTAGCTTCGGGGATTGTTGTGGAACTCATGGCTAGCGCCCCGTGGAGCGTTTGGGGATGAAGCTGTAAAGAGTAGAATATATCACATGGACTATCCCACCCACGGAACTGGAACGATTTATTTATGTATTTATTTATTTATTTTTGTCTAAAGTACTAGTATGTACTTAAGTGCGTACATGCACATCAAATATCTAGTAGGTTGATGGTAATTGGGCATTTCGGAGACGCTGTCGTGCAGGAAGCGAAGTCTCTGGAAGATTCTGCTAAAACCGCTGCGGGTTGACATCAGCCAGCAGGCATTGTTATAATCCCTGCGCATGCGGGTATCGCTGCTAAAAAAGAACTTGGATTGGGAGAGCACGGCGCTGCTCACTTGGGCTTCAGTGCCTCGCTGAGGCGACATTATCGTTTATTCACATCGAGCTCCCTTGAAGACCTCCTGTGTTTTTGTGGTTTTGAGGAGAGCGAATGCTGTGGAATGCAGCCAAACAGCTCTCGCCTGCAGGGAAAACGGAAAGGGACAAATTAAATAAATGTACACACAGTAGCGCAGAGGGCGGAAGCCAGTGCTTTGACTGTCTCCCCTTCCTTCTCCCCTCCGGTGAAGCACTGAAGATTGCCAAAGCGCCCGCCGAACCCCGCCATCGCTGTCAGCTCTCCAGCCCGCAGACTCTGCAACCACGCACGTTCCGCACAGGCAACCCGCACATTGCTCAAAGTGCACCCCGAGCGCTGAAGGCGAGCTGTTTTGTGTTAAACTGTTAGTCCTCATCTCCGCTCCCCGTTCACCTCATTCCGTTGCATTCTTGGGAAGTTGGGCAAATCTCGTCCCCTTACTGTGTGCCCATTACAAGTAAAATTCATCCTCGTTTCCTGTGCTGCATCTGCATACAAAGTAATCCGCTAAGCAACCGTCGTTCGTTGCTTGTTTACATATCAAACGTCGCGCCCGCACACCGTCACACGAGAACTCCGATAACACAACCCCCACCGTCCGCTCTCTCTCCTTTTGTTCACTTTATTGCTGCCGAAAACTCGCTTCTCATCTTTCTGTCTGTTGGCGCATTTGGTTGCTTATCCTGCGCGAAGCACCAGGGGGTAAAAGAAACAAAGCACGGATCCTCTCGGCAAATCCGGGTTGCATACACATACAATAGGGAAATAACAAAAACGTCGCCTCTGGGATCCCGCCAATTTTTTTGCTCCGCTGCAACCACAGTCGCCACAAGCTTCCTCGTGCTTCTGAATTGAAAGGTTCTTGGACAAGCCTGATTTTTCGGGCTGAATACAGGAGTTTTGACTGGGAGAGAAGAAGGAAGGGGGAAAAAAAAAAAAAAAAAGTTAACCAGTCATGTCTGTAAAGGACACTCAGGCACTTGATCTGCTTAACCTGGTTAGAGGACATGGTGAGTACTGAGCATTCTCCTGTACAGACTCCTCCGGCCTCCGCGAGGGTAATAGATAGGAGTTGAAACTGAAGGAAGAAAAACACTAACTCGAGCCTCGATGTTGTGCACAAACAGCGGATGCGGACCAGAAAATCGCCGAGTTTTCCTCGATCAAAGCGCAGGTGAAGCATGGCCAGGTCCAGGTACGGAATATCCTCACATATGCATAACGAAACTTTCTGTCGTATGCAAGTACTTACAAGCTTTGTGGCCCTCCAGATCGAGGCCATAAGCCCACTGTTTGAAGCATGTCGCATCGGAATCTCCTCCCCCAACAACTCAATCTCTTTCCACGCCATCTCCTGCCTAGGGCACTTGGTCAAACGAGTAACCATCCAAGATACCGCGAAAATCCGCCCCCAGGTCAATCCTCTTCTGCCGCTTCTCATTGAAAAACTCGGAGATCAGAAGGACCGGCCGAGATCGATTGCCATTGGCGCTTTGTTGGATCTGTGGAGGAGCGCGGTGCAGGACGTAGAACGAGGGATTAAGGATTTGGGATTCACAAGCAAGAATGCTAGGATTAGACAGGAGTGTATGAATTGGCTGGCTCAGGTACACAGGACTCAACAAGGATTTTCATTCAGAAGCTTTACACCGTACATGATCAAGATGTTGGAAGATGCGAGTGAGCCGGTGAGGGAGACGTCAAAGGAGGTGGTTGTGGAGCTTTTCAGGTAGGCCAAAAAATATGGGTATCCGTGTCCCGAGAGAGAAGCTGATGGAATGCTAGGAATGCTCCGGATCACGCAAAATCCGATTTGAAACGGGAATTGCAGAAGAGACAGGTCAGAAAGGGTATTTCTACTTATATTCTTAGCCAACTTGGACTATCTGGTGGTGCAGAAGCAGAGCTACGGAGCTCAGTACGGTCTGAGGATGGACATGAGGAGGAGACCAAGAGTAGACATGGCCAGAGTATGGCGGGAAGTGTCACTGGAAGTATGGCGTCGTCAACATATGTCGCCAGTCTTGCCGGGAGTGAAATGGAGCAAATGGAGCCGTCTTATGTCAACACGAATCGCGAGTTGGAGGAGATATTCCAGGGCATGGTTTCGACGTTTGAAGGAAAGGAATCCGAACAGAACTGGGCGGCTAGAGACAAAAACGTCACCAAGCTGCGGCAGTTAACAAGAGGAAATGCGTACAGAGACTACCAGACAACATTTTTGGCAGGAATAAGGAGTTTACTCGATGGTATCTTGAAGGCGGTCAATTCGCTGCGAACAACGGTTGCAACGAACGGAATTCAATTGGTGAAGGATGTCACGATGATAGCGGGACCCGGAATGGACCCAATGGTTGAAATTTTGCTCTCCAGTTTCATTAAATTGTGTGCGGGAACGAAGAAAATTACTGCTCAGTTGGGAAATGTCACTACGGCGGTGATATTTTCAAACGTTTCATACCACCTGAAGCTCGTGCAGCACTTGTGGGGAGCTTGCAACGACAAGAACGTCCAACCCAGGACTTATGCAAGTGGTTGGTTGCAAGCGTTGTTGGATGCTCACTCGGATCAAAAGGGGTACATCGAACACACCGGAGGAGCAGATATAATCGAGAAGTGCATTAAGAAAGGGCTGGCAGATGCCAATCCGGGAGTAAGAGAGGGGATGAGAATAACTTATTGGAAATTTGCCACTATTTGGCCAGAACGTGCTGAAGCGTAGGCATTCCCATATGGATAAGAACTTGGCAGATCAGTTAATTGACTAACGGTGGAGAACAGGGTAATGAATACGTTGGACTCTAACTCCAAGAAGTTGTTGGAGAAAGCAAATCCTAACGGTGCCTCGGCTGCGGGTTCTAAGAGCGGAGCGTCCAGCTTGCGGCCACCTCCTGGTAGAAGCCAAACTGCTGGTGGCCCTACACGGCCGTCTGTTAAGGAAGCAATACTGGCACACAAGAGAAGCAAGGGAAATCTGAAAACCAAGATTGAGGATTACCCGTCTCATGCAAAGGCCGCAGTAGCGGCAGCAGCCGCCCCAGCACCAAGCGGACTACAATCCGCACCGGTGAGGCCTGTAAGACTTGCGGCAAAAGCCCGACCTATGACCGACCAGACTGGTATAAACGAACGTATCATGCGTTCGGTCAGTCCACCAGCGGTGATTGCAAGAAACTCCCCATATCACAGAAATGGCGCGAGGTCCCCCCCATTATCACCACCTGGCATGAGAATTCACGAACAACTTTCCCGAGGAATGAAGACGACTCGTGGCCAAAGCCCAATGGTAGCCAGCCGGAAATTAACAGTTCTTGAACAATTGAATCATGCGGACTGGAGAGTGAGGGTCGAAGGAATCGTTATTGTGGCATGTATCCTTGCAAAGAAGACACCACCCAATTATGATGGCCAGAAAATGCCCACACTTCCTCCGAGCGATGTTTTCGCGCCAACTCTAGCGAAATTGTTTAATGACCCACAGCCGGAAGTGGTTGAGCATGTTGTGGCCCCCGAAGTGCTGGCGGAGCTGGCGAAAGTTGTCCCGATGGAACAGATTGTTCCTAAGGTTCTCTTACTCAGCGAAGGTGACGACGAGGAACACTCACAATCTATAAGTGCTTCCAGTCTACCGGCCTTGAAAAAACTCATGTCGGAGTCTGAAGCTGCTGAATTGCTCTTTAGGGTTATTACTAGTGTGGTAGCGGCTGGAGCCGTCCCTCGAAAATTGGCTGTCGGAACCTTTACAACAACACAAAAACGGAAGGTTATTCACGGGTGTTTGGTGTGGCTGAACGAAACCGTTGAAGCACATTGCAAGGGCGCGGAGAATGAATTCCTCAACGATTCTTCGAATTTCAAGTTGTTGGGTAATCGCTTGATTGCTATGCTCAACACGACAAAACCACCAAACTACAATACGCTTGCTACGCTGTTGAAGAATTTGCAGAAATTGGATCCGGATTCATTTGACAAGATCCTCTTAACGTTTGAGACGCAGACAGTAAGGGAGTTAAGGAAGGCTTGGGGTGTTAGCGTTGAGGATGATAACGAGACAGTAGTTTTGGAAGAAAAGGTTGCGGATGTTGAACAGGTTTTGGGATCAGTACCGATGGTAGGTGCGAAAGTTCGGCAGAGAGTAAGAAGCCCTGAGATTCCGTCGCCGAAATCCAGGAATAGGGATTTTTCCACCAACAGTCCGGATATTCATAAGGACGAGGACTTCACACTCATAAATCTTCCTGCTGGAATTCCTCTACCTCCCCCCCCGAGACCAGTAACACCTACACGGCCTGGCGAAGATAAAGAGAATAAGCTGTTGGATCTCCCACCACTTCCTTCCACGCCGGATCGTATTCCGGATGTGCTTTTAAATCCCAATGTTTCGGTAAGGAAACCAGGACGACCAGAAGACAAGACTCCCATTATTAAAATCTACCAGGATCCGGTTATCGAATCGAACGGAGCTGTCGCCACGAGTAAGGTTAATGAAAAAGGCTTGACGGCCCAGTCGGACGAATGGTACAAATCGAAGATGAAGAAACAGATCAGCAACTCGAATCTACCGAAAACGCCGGAACACTCCGCACGGTTATTGGCTAGTCTCATCACAAGACTCCAGAATCGTGAGATCGACACGCAGGCATTCCGAAAATTGATCGGCATTGCCCGGGAGAATCCTGTGCGAGCGGCCTTGCAAGAACAAAACGGGGATATGCAATATGATATCTGGGAGGGTGGCACGATTTTTGATGAACTGCTCACGTCATTACTTGAATACCTTTCTGATGATTCGGTGGGTGCTAAACATAATTGCTCCATAATGGCTAAGCTAATGACCCCCTCGTTCCAGATGGATTCCGAGAGAGCGGCTGATTTGAGAATACAAGGTCTACTGGTGTTGAAACAACTACTTTCGAAGGCCGCACCATACTTCTCGCAACACGAACCTGCAGTGCTGTCAACTCTTATCAACCTCAGGGGAAAGTATCCTACACAATCGCATGTCACCACGGGAATCGAGGAAATTTCCGAGGAATTTATGGTCGTGGCGGATCCCTCTAGCGGAATCGACGCTATTTTGAATCTGATGTTGCCCGAAGACAACCCTTCCTACAGGCCGCAGACGCAGTCCTGGTGCATGGGATTGTCGTGCTTAGCGGCTTTGGTAAGGGCTAGTAAGATTGCAGCATTGGAACGCCAGTTTGAAAAATTGGGTCAGTTGGCGGTTAAGGTTGGTTTTATCTTGTCATCCCTGTGACTGGGTTGGTAATCTCGTACATGGAGGCTAATGAGGCGGTGCTTTGTGTTTGGTAGTCTTTGGACGACGAGGATGCCGAAGTCCGAAGAGCTTGCGTAGCTATGTGCATCGAGATGCACAGCAAGCTGAATGATGACGAAAGACTGTTTGACGAAATTCTCCAAGGGATGAAGTCCGGACATCAGAATCTTTTAACGTATTACTTTGCCAAAAGGGAGGGCGAGAAGAAGGAATGACAGGGGTCCATTTCGTGAAGTGCAGAGTTTAAAAATAAGGCGAAGGATAATGGGAACAGGCTTCGCTTGGAATAAGTGATAGTTTTTTTCTTTTTTTCTTTCTTTTTTTTTTTTTTTTTTCTTT
>JABYPW010002036.1:0-12618 GCA_016880775.1 Phymatotrichopsis omnivora | reverse complement strand
ATTTCGGGGTTTGCAAATATGATTCCGGGAGAAAAGTTAGGGGCAACGATAATCATATAGGTGGACGGAAATTGGAAATTTTGGATCATAAAGGGATTAAGGCAGAAACGTTAGTTTATTATACACTGGAGAACAAATATTCGAGCTGCTGTAACAGCTTTGCAGATGTTCCTATCGACCGCTGCTGATAAATTTGAGACTAATATCGATTTTTATACCTATTCTCCTCATTGATCAATACAGATCCAAAGTGTTCAAGACTTACCACGACACCCACCGATTCCTTCCATACGCTCCCACAGTCGGTCTGCTCAATCCTACCTCTACCGAAACCACCAATTAACCTACTTTAGTTAGTACAATTCCTACAAACATTCCAAATAACCTACCGAAGCCGAAACTCCCCTCTCTCCCATACTCCTTACCGCATGCCACCACCCCATGGGAATAAACACACCCTCCCCCACCCCGACCTCTGCCTCAAATCCTTCCACCTCATCCTCTTCCAAATTCCCCCAAACCACGGAATCTAATTGTTCTCGTACAAAACCCATCATCATTTCTTCTCCGCGAAACTTTCGATCCGCTTTCACTAAACCACTTCCCATGCCGGCCCAGGTCTCCTTCCCAACCTCCAACTTCTTCCTTTCCCTGGAACCCCATCCTCCATACCGCTCCATTATTGTATACCCCGCATCCGGATGAAACAGCCTCAACTTCTTTCTCCCTGACAATTGCGCAAAGACATTTGGATTCGGATCTTTATGAAGCGGCGTATTTGTCTCGCCAGCTTTACCAATCCACAAATTCACCGCATAGACGTCACCTCTCCCGGCTTTTTTCACCACCTCCGGGGTAGGCACGTCCCCCATTAACTGCGGGAACTGCATCAACAGTTCAGTTTGCGCTAGATAGAGCTTTGGAAGCATGGTGGATTCGAGAGAGAGGTATTGCAGGAAGAGGTTGAAGGGGAGTTGAGTCCTTTCGAATTTTCCTGTGGTGCGATCGGTGGTTTCAATCGGAACGAGGGAATTGAAGTGGGGTCCAAGGAGCGCGGAAAAGTGGTCGTGGTTGGGAAGGGGGGCATCGTCGTCGTCAGGGAGGAACCAGGTTGTGGTTGCGGGAAGGGGAAGGAGAGACGGTGGAAGGAGACACGGGACGGAGGGAATGAAATGGGCGATAGTGAAGCTGGGGATGGAGGCGGGGGAAAGGGGAAGGAGGCGGTGGAAGGGCATTGCGAAAGAGCCTGGAGGCTCTAGTGGACGCGAGATTACGTGCAATTGGAAATGCGGACTCGCGTGCAGACGAATGGTCATGTTCGGAGGATGATTTGTAAGCTCTATAAGGAAGGTTGCAGCATTTGAAATTTGCAGTTCCCTAGAAGACTTTGAACTTATGGTCGCTGTCAGAAACGATATTTGGAGGTAGTCCGTAGTGCTTCTACATTTCTTTGATGAATATGGTGGCCATTTGTTTCCCATGGAATAAAGTGGTTAATTTTTGAGACTTGGGCATGATTCACAATTACTCAGATTTAAGTAAGCCCATTCTATTTCCGAAACTCTACAATAAAATCCATGGAGATAAATCTACGCAGCCATAATTCATAGGATTACGGTTCTGCTTTATTCCAGTTAGTTCATTCTAGGAAATTTTCCTTGTGGCCTGTTCAGGTGTCTAGGCGAGGCAATATTGTGGTTATGTGATATCTTGGTATCCTGGTCATGGATGCCACTTTCAGAAGGCTTGTCTTTTTCAAGGTTGCTACACCATAAAAGTTGAGTAATCACAATGACATATTGCTAGTGGGCAATTCACTTCCCTTATGACATATTGCTAGTAGTCTTGATAGCCTAAGCACTTTTGATGCTCATAGAACTAGGACATTAACATATTACTAGTGTTACAGATAAATGTACCAAGTGGTCTACCTAGGTACTAGGACTTGTGCAGACCTTGTTCCAAGTCAACTAAAAGGTATGTTAGAACCTATGATCACTCTTGAGCTACAGAACCATATGATGAGTGTTGTTGCTACAGAGCTTTGACTAAGTGAAGTGAGGCATTGACAGTATGACATATACCAGATTGGACATGCAATCGATGATAGGAATTGTCACCCTGATCGTATCGTGATATGCTAATCGGTCACATTGTTGGAGGATAGGACTTAAACAGTCTCTTCTCTGAAAAGTTCTGAATGATCATACCAAACCTTTCTTCAATTCTCTGATTATAAAACTGATCTCCTTCTAGGGAATCGTGAAAGAATAGGGGAATTGCGATGGAATGTTTCTATAGGGTTCATTTTATTTGTAAAGTTTCTCTATAGCTACTCAGTCGGAATTAGGTATTTAAGAGGGAGTGGAGGAGCAATGTGTTTTGTTTGTTCTTTTTCTCTCTCTAGCTATCATATAAAGTCTTGTACTATCTTTGAGCCTTAAGAATATATTTTGCTATTCTCTTGATAAATTCTCTATCTTCTCTTGACTCCTTAATAAAGGTAGAAAACACAAGCAGTTCTAACTTACTGGTTGAGATATCTGAGTACACTGAGTAACACCCTCTTGCAAAGCTTCTTGTGTTGATACCTGCATCTACATCCTAAACAAGTCTCCTGTCATAGCTAGTACTAATCATTGCTACTATAGAAAAAGCAGTACAAGTCTACTGCTTAATGCATGTGTAAGACCATAACTAAAATTTTCAGCTTAGTTACATGACCACTATTATAGCCCAGGTACCAGGGATGTGCACGATAATAGGTTATGTTAGATGAACAACTTCAGTAAGTATTCCCATTCACAGTTAAGCAGATATTATCCATCAAGTACAGGCGCTATCCTCTGAAGACTACAATATATTACCTATATCATGTTAGCTAAGATCTGACTAAATCTGGTAACTACTGGTATATATCCTTACACATAATTGGATAACTTATGTAACTTATATGATCTAGTAAATGATAACAGAATGATGTAATAGCTGATTGAGCTATATTATATGCTGATGATCTAGCTTGAGATGATGATGATAATGATTATTCATCCTTCATTTTCTAAACTACTCTTCATAGCTTACAAAAGAATCCATATAAAGTCCAAGACTATGGCGTACCTAAAAGAAAAGAAAGAAAAACTCAAAGAAACCACCCATTCAACCAACTATCTAAAAAAACAGGCAAAGCCAAATGACTAGAGAAAGCAGGTACTGGCGTTTCCTCCTCTGCGAATCCACTATCACTAGACAAGGGAGAAATAGAAATAGGAGAAATGTACAAAGGAGAGGATACCGATGGTCCCTCACCGGAATCGGTCCCCATGAAATTTGCATCAAGCTACAAAACTGTATATGCCCATAGGCTGCAAGAACTGCATCTACTCAGGGGTCTAGGGGATGAGAGGGGGGTACAAGATTTTAGTTCATGGGCCAGGACACTTACTTGTACTTAGAACTTGTACTGGTTACGGTGTAGAGGGCACCTAGTTTTTATTGCCTTGAGATAGTTGGCAAGCTTATTGAGCAGTGATAGACTGTTGAAAATTAGTATTAGTGAGGGATTCCTAGGCAGGAACTGCTCTCTTTTCAGGATTCGACTTTTACGGGTATAGATGGCATATTCCAGGGTTTCCAGTTCTAAGTAATACCTTAGGCAATTTGTCCTTCCTTCTCTCCATGGCAGATGTCCGGACAGGTGTGAACTTCCTAACCTCATTTGGAAGAGGATTTGACTTATGTTTCTGGGGAGTTGAAATGTGGAGTGTTTGTGCAGGGAGGGGTAGCAGATGTACCCCTTGGCTTCCTGGGCTCATTCCTTCCGCATTTGGAGAAAGTCATATTTTATTATCTGGACAGCTCTTTCTTTGCTATGTAGGGAGGGGGTTTTTTCAGCCATTAGAACATTGAAGTGGTTCTATACTGTGTCATGATCCATTAGAAGCTTTAGGGTTTTTGCTATGAGGTCTATGTACGGCGGGGCAAGGGCATTAGAGCCTACTTTAGAGTTCTAATAGAGTACTTGTTTCCCTTGGGGCTTTCCTTTAACTATTTTAATGCCCATCATCAGCCTGGCAGTATTGCAATCTCTATGTTTTTCCTATAAGGGGAGGGTAGGGGGGAAGGCTGAGGTGACCAGCTGCTCTGGCGGGAGCATAGCCACTATAATCGCATACCTTTAGTATATGTATTGGCATAGGATGTCGGGGGGCGAAATCCTTGCTAGACTATTAAGAGGATCTACTGGTGTTGTACTGAAGCATCCTGTGATCTACCTAGGAAACTGATTGAAGAGCATCCCTAGTTTGTTTGCAGTCTGGCTATCTGGCTGAAAAATAGTTATGCCAAATATAACTTTGGGAATCATGATTGCCATGATTAGTTTTCTTGCATTGTACATGGTGAGCCCTTTTCCTTTTCCTACTAGTCCTTGTATGAGTCTCCAGAGGCCTAGGATTCCCACTATCCTTTGTTAGAAGTGTGTAAAAGGTTTTCGTTTCCTGTCTATGAAATATCTAAGGTATCTTACAAGGTGTTTTGGAGTGATCAGAGTATGCCCAAAGGTGACCACTTTGTAGTCTTCTGGTTCATCTTTTTTATTTGCTGTCTACCAGTGGATGAGATCTATCTTGTCATGGGAGAAATGTATGTTCAGTTCTAATCCTTTTGTTTCGATCTGCTGAAACCTTTTTTGGATTTTGGGGGTATTGGAAGCTCTCTCTCTGGAATATACCATTACCAATACATCATCTATGTAGCTTTTGACAAGGTATGGCTCTTCCAGGTCATGTATTAGTTTTATGTAGATGATGAACAACAAGGGTGAAAGTGGGGAGCCCTGAGCTATTTTTACTTGTATCTCAAAGTAGTGGTCAGGTAAGCCTTTGTACTATAGTTTGATTGTCCACTGTGAGAGGAAGGACATGATCCTGTGTACTATGTATCCCAGAGTGTCGCCATCCCCCAGTCTATCCTGAAGTTTTTTCCAAGTCATATTATCAAAGGCTCCTTTGCTGTCAAAGAAGCCTGTTGTGACCTTGTACCTTACTTTTTGTAGGATGTCGATTTCATAGAATAGTGTCGTGAGCGCGTCATCTGTGCCTCTATTCATGATCATTCTATACTGTTATTTGGATATCATATTCTGGGAAAGGGTGTGCTCTATAAGCCTTTCGTTGACTACTTTTTCTAGGATTTTTGAAAGGGTATTAGCTAGGTTGATTATCCTATAGGCTTTTATAACGTCGTAGTTATCTTTGTTAGGTTTTGGGATGATCACTACTAGGATTTCCTTGAGGTTTGTCGGTAGGATTCCATGCTGGAGCATGATCATGAGCAGCATGGCTAGTATATGAGGATATTGATGGTTAATTTATTTCTAGACATTATACGGTACTGTGTCTAGTTCTATAGTGCTTGTGTTTCTGGTTTTGCTGAGAGCTTTCCTGATTTCTTATCTACTGATAGGTGAGGTATCGGGATACCATTTGGGGCTTGGCAGTTCTATCTGTAGTCTGCTGGGAAACATTCCACTGATGATCTTTCTAGCATACTCTTTTACATTCGGGGCATCAATACTAGGTATTCTATTTTCTCTAGGCATGAACGTTCGATACCCTCAGCTGTTCATTGGTTTGTTATTGTATAGAAAGGGTTCTTGGATGGTAATTATCATGTTCAGTTTTTCAGAATTTTGTTGCATAAAATGTATAAAGGTCTTGTTGCTTTTTTGTACATTGAAGGTGATGAAGAGGGGGGCTTTGATTTTTGTTAGTTTTTGTTCTTTTTTTAGGGTATTATTGGTTGCTTATGCTGCTATCAATTGCTTCCAGATGGCCCTGCTATAGCTTGCTGTTTAGCTTGTCTCATCTGGGTGATCCTGACATTATGTTCTTATTATAATCCTTTCTTCGTTTCACAGTCTAGCCAGTCAGCGGCATGTTCCTTTCCACAGTTGATATATTTTGGATGTGCATACTTGCAGTATTTTCCAGATTTTTGCTCTCTTGTGGTGGGGCTGGGGCATACAACATCATTTTGGTCTTTGCATGCTCTTGGGTAGTTTTTATATGTGTGATCAATGGATCTGCATAAGCAGCATATGTCATTTGGTTCTTTGCATCCAGATCTAGCGTGTCCTAATTTCCAGCATTTAGTGCACTGGGTAAAGGGTGTAGCGGAATACATTAGTTCTGCCTAGTGGAACTGGTTGAAGAGGAAAACTTCTCCTCTGCTATTTTTGATTGTTCATAGACAGTCTGGCATGATTTCTATGGTGATGGAATAGCATAGCTTGGGTTCTCCTTTGGGTTTGATAATCCTTACACTTGAGATTTGGACTCTGGTGCTGTCATAGATCTGGTCTCCGATGAGCACATGAAGATCGATTAGGTCTTCTAGGAGGAGTTGTCTGGGGATGCCATAGATCATAACATTGGAATTTACTAGGGCATATCTGACTGGTTGAAATTTGTGATCGTGGTTAGGGAGGTTTGTCTTTAGGTCTTTAGCAATCGTTTTCTCGAAGTGTTGTTCGACTGCTTTGTGAATTGCAGCATTATATGGGGAGTATTTGACAGCTTTTTTGTGAGGTGAAGTGATGAGGGAGATCATTCCTCTTATATTGATGGAGGCTTGTAGCATCCTGTTAGTTGTTTTTCCCTCTTTTTCCAAAGCTCAGGCGATTGTGTTTAGAAGTGTTACGACAATGTACTCTTTGTCTGTTATGTCTTCTATTTTTTCCTTGAGGAGGTACATTCTTCATTCAGCAAATGGAATTTGGTTAGTTTGTTCTAGTTTAGAAGCACTTTTCTTGGCTTTTTCTTTCTTCTCAGTTTTTGTAGGGGGTGCCACTGTGTTTGTGTCCACAGTTGCTATTACCGCTGCTGCATATGACTTTTGTTTTTCTTTTTGGCTTTTGTTGTCCTTATCTTGGGTTTTTTGGAGGTTTTTCATGATGTTAGCAGTAAGTTCTCCCATTAGAGGCCTGGTGACTGTTGGTTGCACCATCATCCTATCATTTCTTATCTTGCTAACCTGATCTTCTAGTTTTCTGTTAGCTTTCTTGACTTCTGACAATTCTTGGTTAAGAGTATCAAACTTTGTTTGCATATTGTTATGAACACCGGTAGTGGTCATGTCAAGGTACCTGGATGATGCGCTATGATAGAGGTTATGCTTAGGTTGTCAACATATGAGTATGTCATCTCTACCCTTCACCATTGTGTTAAGTACTCTGGAGACAATCCCCTATCACATGACCTTGTGGCGTGGCGTGGCATGGTGTGGCTTTGCCATTAGCTCTGACTAAGCACAGGAAGTCAGCCCTACAGTTACTACATGATTGGCTATCAGCATGATACAACATTGGCCTAGTCAGCCATGAGGTCATGATCGGGCGATCGGACTCGTATTGCGAGAGACTATCACAAATCAGGAGTGAGGCCTGAGAGGGTGATAGGCGATCATAGTCAAATTGAGTACTAATCACGTCATGTCCTTTCCAGACACTTCTACAGGTTTCGATGATTAGGAATCAGGAGATGGTCTAGAATGGGTCTTAGTTCTCTGTATTTCTATTTCCTTTGTCATCTCTTTGTCAGCTTAGGTGAAGGGAGGAATATATAAGCGCGTGGTTGTTCTTGTCTTGTCTTCTGCCGTATGAAGGGTTACCCTGATGGTGCTTAGCGATGTATCGCTCCCTCTATTAGTTAGGCCATTCGATTAAGTTCGCAAATAGTGCCGCCCGCTAGAGAGTGTGACCGAAGGAAAAGAGTATCCTTATCTTGTCTTCTTTCCTCTCTTCCTTCTTTAGCACATAGCTACTTGTCTTCTTTGTGATCACCATTGTGAAAGCAATTGAAGTTATCTTCGAGCCTTAAAGAATATATTCGTCTTTCTCATCTTCTACTTCTGAAGTCCACCCCATTCATCATAGGAATGATATCTTCCAGTTGAGCTTTCGTTTAGCTGAGATATCTGAGTTTACTCAGTAGCATTTACGAAGCGTGCCTGAGGTATCTTTACTGAGTCATATACAAACATATAGGGTAATCCATCACATATATACTTGGTGATGCCATCAAAGGATGCTATAAGGGCCTGCATGATGATGGCTTCACTGGTGGGGATGTTGGTGTTCGCATAGACTGAGTTGGCTAGATTAAGTACTAGGTTTCTAGTTGAAGGGTTTCCAGTGATGTCCACTATTTTTTCCTAGGCTGGTTTGTTGGCCCAGTTGTTCATGATTTCTGTGAGTAGGGTAGGAGATGGGGAATCTTGTGTTTAGGTTATTTGCGGGATCTCTTTTTCTTTTCCTTTGTTGTTTTTCTTAGGGGTCTGTTGTGGCATTAGGTCGTTATCCATTTCAACTTCTGTTTCATGGTATAATTTGTCAGTTGTCAAGGGATAGGATCTATCATGGTCACCTTCCTAGAATGTTTGCTCTTTATGCATGATTTCTTGTTGTTCTTGGGGGGGAAGTCCTTCTGAGACTTGTTGTCTGAGCCTGTTTACTAAGCAGTCAGATAGCGAGCCCGAGAGTTCTTCTTCCTTATCGCTGTCATCATCACCTGCTAGCGATGCTGGGGTGCTGTGAGGGTGCCTAAAAGCTAGGCTATTGAAGAAGCTTCTCACTTGGGTTCCTTTCTGTGCTGTTAGGTTAAGTTTCTTCTCTTAAGCTTCTTATCTATCTAGATCTGGAGATCCTTTATCTGGTTAATTAAGGGGGGGGCATGTTTGTCTTAGTAGGGGTTGTGGGACAGGTAGACATGATGAGGGGGAAAGCTTTGGTGAGGCTAGGTCCTTGGCTTTTTAGCTTGGTTGGGGGGTCTTTAAAACTTAACACCAGAGTACACTACAGTGGTAATATCTTTAGACAAGGGCCTATCCGTTCTATGGTCTGGCTAAATAGTCCTCTGTGAGGTAATCCCTATCTGGAATCCTATTTAGAGACTAAGAGGCTAAGGTACCCTTGCTTGAGATCAAGGCTTGGTATTTCGTACGAGAGGAAGAGAATGTGGAATGAAAAGATGAAAGTTATAGTCAGGTTTGAGTATACAAAGAGGCCTAGATCTAGCTTGAGATTGGCCATCTATTCTCTTAACATTACTAATCACTTCTATTATGACTCCCAGGAATGTTAATTATTGATATTAGATTTGTTAGAATGAAGTCATAGGGTTTCTTTTGGGTTCTATTTCTTATATAATATCTCAAGTCATTTCTGAGTCATCTCCTTGGTTCTAAAGATATATAAAGGAGGATCTTATCTCAGTCTTTATACTTACCTTCTCTTCTATCTTCAGTCTACAAACTAGCTACTAGCTTTAAGAATATATTTATTCTTTTAGCAAACTCTCTACCGCTTTTCTCTATATTTTTCTATAGGAACTTATTGTGACAGAGACTCATTGAGGATGTAGACATAGGTATAGACACAACAAGCTTTGCAAGAGGGTCTTACTGAGTGAACTCAGATATCTCAACTAGTAAGTTATAACCACTTATGTTTTCTACCTTTATCGAGGATTCAAGAGGAGATAGAGAATTTATCGAAGAGAAAGCAAAATATATTCCTAAGGCTCAAAGATAGTACAAGGCTTGAGATAACAGGTGGAGAGAGAAGAAAAAGAAACGAAACATATTACTCATCTGCTCCCTCTTAAATACTAATTTCTAACTGAGTATTCATAGAGAAACTTTACAAAGAGAATGAAACCTATCAAAACACCCCATTGCAATTCCCCTCTTCTTCCACAATTCCCTAGAAGGAGATCAGTTTCATGATCAGAGAATCGGAGAGAGATTTTGGCATAATTATTCAAGACTTTTCAAACAAGAACTCTTCTAGTCCTGTCCTTTAATGATACAACTAATTGGCATATCATGATGAGATCAAGGTGACAAGCCTTGTTATCGATCATATGTATCCAATCTCATTTATGTCATGTTGTCAATGCCTCACATTACTTAGTCAGAGCTCAATTGCAACAACACTCATCACATGCTTCCATCGCTCAAGAGTTGATCACAGGTTCTGACATACCTTCTAGTTGACTTGGAACAAGTTTTGCACATGTCTTGGTACCTAGGTATACCAGTCAGTACAGTCATCTGTAATACTTATAGTAGTAGATCCAGACTTGAACATTGAGATATCTAAGTTTACTCAGTAATAAGTCCTTGTTGAGTGGCACTTGTAGGTTACTGAACTATCCTAGAAGACATATCCCATAATACTATATTCTTAAGTCAGAGCTAGCATAGACATTCCCATGCATAATGTGATGGAAGACTTGTAAAAGATGTAGATGCAAGTATAGGTACAAGAAGCTTTGCAAGAGGGTCTTACTGAGTAAACTCAGATGTCACAACCGGCAAGTTAGAACCGCTTATACATTTTAGTCTTATCGTAGGGTCAAGTGGAGATAAAAATCTTTTGTAGGAGAAGCAAAATATATTCTTAAGATTTAAAGATGGTATAAAACTTCCGATAATGACTAGAGAGAGAAGAAGAAACCAAAACACATTGCTTATGGGCTCCCTCTTAAATACCCATCTCTGACTGAGAAACTCCTGAGAAACTTGTTACAAAGAAAACAAAACCCATTGAAATATTCTATCAAGATTCCTACATTCTTTCATGATTCCCTATGAGGTGATCAGTTCCATGATCTAAGAATTGGAGAGAAGTTAGTATGATCATTCAGAACCTTCATAGGGGAAAGCTCCTCAAGTCCTGTCCTCCAACGATGTGACCAATTGGTATATCATAATGAGATCAGGGTAACAAGACTTGTCATTGATCTTGTGTGTCTAATCTTGTGTATGTTGTATTGTTAATGACTTACCTTGCTTCATCAGAGCTTGGTGGCGACAAAACTTATCATGTAGTTCTGTAGCTCATAGAGTGATCATAAATTTTGACATACCTTCTAATTGACCTGGAACAAGTTCTACACATGTCCTAGTACCTGGGAAGACCACTTGGTATAGTCATCGGTAATACCTAATACCCTCACTCTCTTTGAGGGTAATACCCTTTATGTAAAGGACAACTCCTTCAGTGACACAACTGGTGCTCAGTCTGTATCTAGGTTTTGGGGTAAATCAGGATGGAATAAGACATACAACTCTCCTAGAGGACTCAAGAAGTATGCATTGAG
This sequence comes from Phymatotrichopsis omnivora, assembly GCA_016880775.1. NCBI lineage: Eukaryota > Fungi > Ascomycota > Pezizomycetes > Pezizales > Rhizinaceae > Phymatotrichopsis > Phymatotrichopsis omnivora. The sequence continues at coordinate 1,453 of JABYPW010002036.1, read as the reverse complement.
TAAGGCAACGATGTGCTGAAGGTTTGTGGGAATAACTCTTTATTCCTAAGGTGTATACTTAAGATACTATGTAAAGAAGAAAGAAAGGAAATACAGGACTGTAAGATTTCCTTCTCTTTTATACCAATTGCCAAGAGCACTGCCTCCCTTCTAGAGCAGTCTCTGTAAAACCTGTTTTGTCCACATGACCCTTTTCTATATGTCATTCAATCTAAACACTGTTCCCATGACCTCTGTAAGGTAGACAGCTAAACATAAGTGACCGTACATGACCAAGTGGTAATTCATGATTCATAACACAGAATTCCAAAGAACATCACTGACAACAGGAAACACAAGGAGAATAGAGCAAGTAGAAAAGTAAATGACTGTGATTCATTACACATAACTATTAGATTAACTTTAAACAAGTTTGTCAAAGCCTATATTATGCTATACTATACTATACCAACTTATATAAGCCTTATATGAATATCAGGTATAGCCCTTTCATAGTTTATGTAATGCTACTATAAAATCAGTGTTTGTAACAATATCCTTCTACTCTTATATATATACTAGTTACATAATGAAAATACTGAAAATAGAAAAGATATAGGTAAAAAATAGTAGTGTAAGGCAAAAAAGAGAGTGTAAAGGAAAACTATGTAATAAGAGAAAAATTGCTATGTAAGTGAAAATTAGGGCTAGATATATAAATTATAGTAGAAGAGAAAAATAGTAGTGTAAGCTAAAATTACTAGTACTAAGGAAAAACTACTATACAAGCAAAATATATAGGTAAAAGAAAAAAATAATTACAAAAATAAAAAGAAAAAAAATAGAAGTGAAAAACTACTATAGAAGTAAAACAAAAAGAATCTATAGTACTTTTAATAATGATAAGAAGAATATTATCTATTGATAAAAAAGGTAGAGTGGATACTATATCTTGAAAATTTTCTTTTCCTCTACTTAGTTTTAATGAGTATTGGTAAGGAATAGTTAGAGATAGCAAGGAAACAGGCTATTTCTAGAGGTGAGGAAAAGTTTTACAAATTTTTTTTTCTCTAACTTTGCCTTACTATATAGGATTATAAAGAGATATTAGAAGATAGTATAAGATAGAAGGTAAAGGGACATATACTAGGGTTAATAGTAGTTTCTAAATTGTTTTCTTTTTTTATTTTTTTTTTTTTGTACTTGCATTATTATCAGAGAATTAGCTATGATAGAACTGTAAGAGACTATAATATATAGGGTATATATAGATAAAAATAGCCTGAATTTTTTTTTTATATATTTTTTTTCCTAGTTTAACTTTTCCCCCCTACTTTGCTATCTAGAGAGATAGTAGGAGAGAACATTATAAGATGAAAATAGATATAGATTATGTAGGAGGAGTAAAGGGGTTTTAATTTTATTTTTTCTTTTCTTTTCTTTTTGCATTTTTTTTTTTTTTTTTTTTTTTTTT
>JABYPW010002035.1:0-12619 GCA_016880775.1 Phymatotrichopsis omnivora | reverse complement strand
ACAAAAATTTTTTTTTTAAAAAAAAAAAAAAAAAAAAAAAAAAGGAAAACAAGGAAAATAAGGGAAAGAAGAGGAAAAAAGAGGGAAAGGGGGGGAAAAGACGAAAAAGTAAAAAGGCTAATGAACGTAAAGTTCACAAGCGATCGATCAGTCGGTACAAGATATCTCCCCACCCTACTTAAGATACCAACAATATCACCCTCCATAGATCACCACTTACTCTTCCTGGTAAGAATGTTTCCGCATCTCTCCTAGGCGTGTTCGCGCCTGCTGTAACGCATTCTCCAGCCGCAGAATTTCCACCTAATCACATTATTAGCAACCATCACACTACCCAAAAGATCAAGTAACACACCTGTTGTTCCATTTCCTGGACTTTAAATTCATGTCCACTCAACTTCGAATAATCCACTTCATCCGCAGACGCATTATTCTGTGAAGCGATAATATTCTGTACCTGCTTCACCAGACTCCTACAAGCGTTCGTAACCGCCTTACTCGCGGTTTCCAGGCGATCTTGTGATCTACTCATATACGAAGCCTTAACACGGGACGCCGCCACAAGTTGCGCCGTGGATGCCGCAACCTCGTTGGAAGCAACAATTAAACGTTCCAGTTCACTGCGACCGCTGATGACCCCGTCCGCGGTTTCAATAAGCAAGTTTGTGGAGTTAGCAACCGCCTTGGCAGCGGAAATAAGACCCTCTGTCCATCTGTTGTTGCGCTTGTAGAAAGCTGTTCTAGATGAGGCGCCCTTTCCTTGCGCGACAATTTCCTGCTGGGAGATTGTTGCCGCTTTAATCAACTGCGCGATGGCATTTGTAACAGCGATTGCAGCGTCCAAGATGCTTCCATGAATCTTGACGTCGTAGGTTGTATATGCATCCTTCGATTTACTCATCTGAGCCAGTCTCGCGCTTGCAGCCTCAATCGCGGCGGCAGCCTTTCCGAGTTCGTTATCGACGAGATCTCCAAGATCTCCAGTGGCTTTCGATAGATCTGCCCCCTTGGAGACGAATTGCTCGGTGAGTTGCGTCAACTTTTGAAGGTTCTTTTGAACTTCGAGGTTGCTAGAGACCACAATGTCTGTTTTTTGATCTGCGGATAGACCATCCAGCCGGAAGCTTTGGAGGTTCTGGAAGAACTTGACGGTCATTCCTGCGGAGGCACGGGCGGCAGAGATGATCGCGTCGGTTTTCTTTTCATCGGGGGCGAAGCGGGTCACTCCTTTGGCATTGGCGAGAACGTCGGAAAGGGCGGCGGCGAAGACGGAGACACCTTTGATGATCTCAGAGCAATCGCTGCCAGGGCCATCCGCGATATAGTTGTTGAAGGCGGTCGCAAACTCGGTGGCACTCATGGCACCCTTTTCGATCTGAGACAAAACGTAGCCTGGAGATGCGCTCTGATTGCCAGCCTGCATGGGGGACTCGAGCTCGTACAGAGCGTCATCTACACGATGGACGCCGGTATTAAGAACTGAATCGATGATATCATTGAGCTTCTTGATGTGGTCAAGGAGCAATTCATCAATTTGAGAGTCTAAGACATTGTCGTTCTCATTTTGAGCCTATTTTCAGTCAGCGCCTCAATCAGGAAAGCGATACTTCAATATAAGATAACTAGAGAGAAGGGGGGGGATACCTCTCTCAATCCATTAAGTTCCAACAAAGTCTGATCCATTCCCGCCTTGAAAATCTCTAATTCCTCCTCCTTCTCCCGCAACAATCTCTCAAGATCACTATCGCGCTCGCCCGCCTTACTCTGCAGTTCATCCAACGCCTTCTGCTTAGTCTTAAGCAATTCCTCCAGATCATTGATTTCGCGGTTATGACGAGAAAGTAACGCAGAAAGCTCCGTGCCCTTTGATCTTTCACTGTTTTCCGCTTTAACCTCCATCATTCGGAGCTCACGCTTAAGCTTCTCAACTTCCTCCTTCTGGCCACCCCTCACACGATCGAGTTCGTAGAGGGCACGGTCTCGCTCACGAATCATATCAGCGAGTTCTAGATTCTTCGTCTTCATTTCCTTTTCCAGCTTTTCGCGTCTTTCGATGGCTTCTTGTGCGGAAGCGGCCTTGAGCTGCATTTGCTTGTGTTTCGAGAGAAGTTCAAGATGTTCCTGACGAAGCTGGGAGTAAAGTTTTGCCAGAGCTTCGTATTTACTCTTCCACATGTTAACTTGCTCCTGGAGGGAGCGGATGAGATCATCTTTGGATTGTGATTGCTGGTTGGAGTTGAGAGTGAGCTGTTGCAATTCGGTCTCGAGTTGTTTGACTTTCTGCGATACTACCGTTAGACATTGCAAAACTTTATATCACGGTGTATCGGGGCTACAAACCTGATCGTAGTGTTCTAAAAGCATCAAGTTATTAGCCTGCTGTCCTCTCAGCTCCAACAATTGCCTTTCCATCTCAGCCGCCTGCCCTTGAGCCTGCCGTGCATATTGATCCCTCATTAACTGTTCCTCCGCTAGCCGTTGTTGCTCCATTTGCATCCTCTGCATTTCCTCAAACTCTCTCTGTTGCTGCAAGGCAAGCATTCTCTGTCGGTTTTGCTCCGCCTCTCTTTGTTCCTGAAGCCTCCTTTGCTCCTCTTCATATTCTCTCTGCCGCTGTTGCTCCAATTGTTCATTAGTCCAAAAGTCGGTAATAGGCTCGGGTTCTGGGGCGGCCGGAGGAGTAGGAGGTTTAGGAGGTTCGGCGACTGGGCGCCTGGGGAGGGCTGGAGCGGCATCTTCTTCTCCGAGCAAGTTCGGGGGATCCTGAGGAAGCTTCGGAATGGTGATCAAGCTCGTCAAGTACCTAAGATTGGAGCATTCGTAGTAGAATCTGACCAAACGGTGATGTTGGCCATTGTATCTCTCCCGCAAAGGTGCGAGAGCGTCGTCATCACCAGTGGTCGTGTGCATAGCTCGCAGCATACTGGTGATAAATTTGTAGATACCATAACTCTCTTGGACGAGAGGTACCAGGGAAGATATCCGGCATTCATTATTGACACCATGGCGGAAGTGCGAAAATACGAGCTTCTGGAATGTTTCGATTTGATCTTGCAGGGTCATAAGATCCGATATTGTTTCGTACCTATACGCCGCAAAGTTAATATTTATATCCCTCCTAAGAGAGACGATACAGGGGAGCAATTAACCCTTCATTCGGATCATCGATTGACTTTAAACTGATGTACTCCTCATACTCGAACAGTCCTAATCCCCGTTAGTCGTGCTTCGCAATCGAGGAAAATTTCGCTCTGACCATTGAACCCCGGATGGTGTCGGTGGAACGCAAGCTTTGCCAGTAAAAAGTAGATATACTCCCGGATTAGAGGACCGTATCCTAACCGCTTCGTCAATACGTCTCCATACTCTTACGGATACCTGCGAACAATTCCCACCTTTCATTCCCTCTCCCGTAATACCCCTCGTCAAAGATTCCAACCAATCGCAGTGCACATGTGCCTCCTTGATAGTGTTCGGGTGTCCCTCCTGCAACACCTTATGTATACAAATCAAAGCCTTGAATGTCTGGACTTCGTCGGCGAGAATAGGCTGCCTGTATAGTGAATTTATTAGCTCCGCCGTCTCAAGCGTAGACTCCGACGGTCTGGGAGCTTACACTTTCATGCCCGCCCAGAAAGATCTCGAGGATCCATAGTCCCAAGTGTAAACGATACAACTGCGAACATGCTTCCCTGCAATGACCTCAAATCAGAATGCCATCCTAAACGATATCCTAGCTTGGACGGTGCTCTTCGGCTCCGTCCGGAGAAACGAAAGATCTGAGGCATACGTTTAGGAGCAGTTTCCTCTGTAGCGCAGCAATCGGAGTCAGTCACAAGTCCCAGCAAGCCTTCCGGGGAAGCTCCAACAAACCTATGTTTGTAGCCTTCTTAATATTGATCGCGAGGTCGGACTCCGATCTGCGGTCCATCTTCCTTAGCAGCAGTCCTCCAACGTCGCAGCTTCTTTGCACCGTCTGCAACGTAACGCGAGAAACGGTAGGAGAGGGGATGGAGGGTATAAGGTCCCAGTTTCACAAACCAACCTGCTCAAATCCACGTTTCTAGACGTCATCTTGTGTGTTTCTCGTGCGGCGGGCGATTGCGATCAGGGAGAAAAAAAGGGTAAACTCTAGGATAATAGGGTGAGAACACTTAGGATGCGGGATTGCATAGACTTAAGTATCATTGCAGAGCTCGGGCCCTCGTCGGGGGTTGCTGGACGTTTACGTACTAACACTGGTTCGCCAAGAGGTCCTTGACCATTGATCCGATAAGATGGATTAGATCGACCCACGACTCCCATTGTTTGAATTTTTTTTTTTTTTTCAAAGCGATTTTTTGAATCTGATAGCCCAAGGCTACTGATCGGGGCGCAGTTTGTCTAGATGGACTACGCGTCCTGCACTCTGACGAATGAGATCGGAGGATCGTCTGCAGCGGGAGAGCACTCTGGAACATGGCCCTCTTCGCCATGACCTGCACCTCGTGTTACACGCTTACGCATAGTATCCCGGAGCATCACAGCTCATCACTCTTCAACGTTTGCACAGCTGGATGCTTCGCTTCAAACATTTGTCTACACATGTACTGTACATCACAACTCGCAGAAAGAAAAACAAAGCCCATCATTCAGCAGTGTTCTAGTAATGAATAAATTAAGCATGGAAGAAAACAAGAGCAACAGAGTTCCCTACAAGCCCACCACCCGCCCAACCGTCCACCAGATCCCTGCACCAGGCCCTCCCAAATCCTTTCCAACATTTATGCTAGCAAACGGTTTATTTACAAAGGTTCAAAGTCTCCGCCCGCATCGTCATCATCGATATCGCCATCCTGAATTTCCTTGGCCAACTCCCTCTCCCTTTCCCTCGCCTCCTGCGCATTCTTCAGCTCGAGTCTATGTTGATTCATGGGGAATCTCATAGCCTACACCTATCGTTAGCATTCTAGCATGATCAATGAAAGATTTGCTATCAAGCATACCTTGACGCTGTCGTTGTGCAAGCTCATACAGAACATAATTCGTTCGTGGAAAGCTTCCTGAGGCTCTTGGGTAGCATAAACATCCAGAACTTCCTTGCTCTGCATGTAGCCCTTCTCATGGTTCAAAGTCGCCTCAATCACACCATCTCTAATGGCCTTGGCGACGATGTACTCGGCGCTCTCCTCGCTGTCCAATCTCAACCTTACACAAATATCCCTCAAAGAAATCTTGGAATAACTCAAGCTCATCATGCGAATACCCGTCTTGATGACGTTTTGACGCAGACGCAGGATGAGGGTGTAAGTTCCATCCTTCTTAAATGTTGCCGCATGCGCATTGAGGATATCGAAGAAGGCGTCAAGCTCTCCGATACGGACAGCCTGTACAAGAAGGAAGTACGCATGAAGGGACTTCTCCAGCCTGGGATCCCTGAAAACAGATCGTTCGGGAATATCACCCATCAGAAGCTCAACAATAATATTGAGCTTGTTAACTGCTTGAACGAAACCGGCGGCGGCGGCGGTTTGGGGCGCTTTGCGAATAGCACCAACGAGTTCATTGTGGGCTGCGGTATAATCGAGTTGAATAGCTCGGATGCGACCAAGATAGTATTGATAACGGGCGATAAGGTTATTCGCTGCAGATTCTGGGAAAACGGTCTTGGACACCAGATGATCGGCCTGGTTGATGTGGGAAGTGATAACGTAGTTGCGGAGGAGAAGGGTAATCAAGGTAGCTTGAGTATCGATATCCTTCCGAAGGGTGGCGGTTCGGAGAGAAGCGAGAAGCTGAGGCCGTATCTCGGTGATAGCGGGGGAGGGGAGGAGCTCATGGAAGCGAGAATAGTAAAAATATATCTTTGCAGCAAGAGAATCAAGTGTCCGGCGGTTAAGAGCATGAATCTTCTTTACCAGGTCGGTTGAAAATTTAGCTCCAGCCTCCAGCGCATTCTGGTCCAGAAGATAAATCTGAACCAGTAAGTGCAGATAAACATCGGATTCAGGAAGGATGCTTCCATTCGACGCTTCCTTGCCAGGTTCAACTGCGTCATCCACTTCCATGACCGAGCCTTCCCGTCCGATAGCTTTCAGAATTTCCTTTGCAGAAGGATCTCCCGAAGGGTATAACTCGGAGACAACCCTGCTGATGATTTCGGGGTTGAGACGGCGGCGGAGGGACGATATTGTTCGGAGGACTCGGAGGGTGAAGCGGGCATCGAACAGGGCCACAGCTCTTTCCAGCAGTGTGAAGTTTTGCTTAATTTCTGAAATAGCTCATCGTCAGGCCATTAGTAATTTTTTTATCCATAGCAATTTACTTCAGGATAGCCGAGAGATAGGTATACCATTAACAGCGGCAGTAGTAGGATCTTCGTCGGCTTTGGGTATCTCGACCGCATTCTCATCCTTTTCATCACCCATCTCAACATCTCCATCATCGGCTCTAGGCGCGGGAGCTTTCCCGTTCTTCTTGGATTCGACAGCAGAGATAGCAGGCTTCGCGGCCAGCTCAGCGTCGTCCTTCATCTCAACGTCCTCGGCTCCATTCTCTGTCTGCTTCTTATCTTCGTCCATCTCCTGCTTATTAGTGGTGGGCGCAGCCTTCTTGGAAGTGGAGGCAGTTCGTTTCGAGGATGCTCTGGCAGGTGCTTTCGATGAAGAGTTAGCGTTGGAATTGGATGACGAGGATGTGTTCTTGTTGCTGTTGCTGCTCGAGGAGTCCGAACGTCTGTTTGACCGGAGTGAGCGTTTGTCGACCATATCGAATGTCAGATGCGCCGCTGAAAAGACTAGTTAAATGGCACAGGTTAGAGGGCTCTGTGGGCAGTTACGACGGCGGGAGAGCTCTTTTGATCGAGAGAAGACACAGCGGATGGAAAGCGAGGTTGTTGGCTGCGAGGGTTGTTGCAATGACGGTTTGTGTGGAGGAGCGCAAGCATAAGCTAAGCAGGGCAACACTAGGAGAGTAATTGCTTACATAACCAAACACTCATGCAGTCTAACGTTGTGGCTGGTGTTGAGAAACCCCTCTTGGCGTAGTCAAAGATATCATATCAACCCCACCAAGACATGATCTCTCGCCGCTGTTTCTGCACCCCGAATTAATTGTACACCAGGTAGCTGCCCACGCTTCCGGACTACACTCTCTTCCGCCCCCGGATTTGAAACGAGCACTCCAATTTCTCTCTTATTTACTCCTCACAATGCTTGCCCGATCACTCACCAGGTCTCTGACCAGGTCACTTCCAGCACCAGCCCGGTGCACCTCGAAACCCCCTCTCCCGCTCCCCCTCCGCAATGCCGTCCAAATACGCCCACTTTCATGTCAGCCCCGACTGCAAAGTTCGAAAGGTACTGACAATTCCAAATCGAAAGACGTTGAATCCTCCAATTCCTCTGAGGCAAAACCCATAATCCCGACCTCCGCCACTCCCAACCCGCCTCAAGACTCCATTCCCGAAATCGAAATTCCCCGTAAATCCGCCAGCAGTGGCGGCAGCGGTGACAAAGGCTCCGATGGCCTCCCAAAATCCGCGTATATCTCCTCGACGGACCGAAAACGGGAGCGGCTCGCCCGGTTCATGTTCGGAGGATTCCTGATTACAGCAATTGGTTCCATTCTCTACATGGGACGAGACCTCGATGAAATCGAGAAAAAGCTTCATCCCACGACCCCCAATGGCTGGGCTTTGGGTTCGTTCTTTGCCCGTGTGAAGGCAAGGATCAATGACTTTATGGATTTTTATAACGAGCCGCCGTTCGAGAAGTTGCTGCCGGATCCTATGCCAGATTATTCCAGACCGTATACGTTGGTGATTTCGTTGGAGGACTTGTGTGTACATTCGACTTGGGACCGGGAACATGGGTGGAGGATTGCGAAGAGACCAGGGTTGGACTACTTTTTGGCGTATTTGTTTCAGTATTACGAGATTGTGGTTTTCACGAGCAATCACGAGGCGATAGCGGCGCCGGTTATTCAGAAGATGGACTCGTATCCGGGGTATATCATGTATCCACTGTACAGAGCACACACAAGGTATAAGGATGGGAAGTACATTAAGGTACTCTAAACACTCTCGCACCCAATATCGCAATTCATGATACTATATCCCCCAGAATTCACACGTACTGATTTCATCCGAAAAAAATAAAATAAAAACAGGACCTCAACTACCTCAACCGCGACCTCTCTAAAGTAATCATGCTCGAAACAGACCCGGATGCCTGGTCCGCTAATCCGAACAACACCATCAAGATGAAGCCCTGGACCGGCGATCCCAATGATAAAGAACTCATCAACCTCATTCCCTTCCTCGAATACGTCGGAGCCATGGGCATTTCTGACGTACGTCCCGTCATCGCCGGCTTTGGCGATGCCAACATCCCCGTCGAGTTCGCCCGCCGGGAAGCAATTGCCAGGGAAGAGCACGTCAGGCGTGTCCGCGAAGAACGTCAGAAGCGAAAAGGAAAGGGAGGGGATTGGTTGTTGCTATTGTTGGGGATGCCCGTGAATAAGAGGCGGGAGGAGGAGGAGGAGAAGACGTTTATGGATTTAGCGAGAGAGAGGGGTAGACAGACGTATGAAGACATGCAGAGACATTTGGTGGAGAATAAGGAGGAGTTATTGAGTGAGCAGAAGAAGGCCGAGAAGGAAATGGCCGAGCAGATGAAGACCAGTTTGAGTAAGATCTTCACAGAGGTACATCCCACCCCCCTTTTGAGCTGTTCTTTTATCCGACAATGATAGCTAAATTTTGAATGGTAGGGACTCCCGAAACCGCCTGGACAGTAAATATAGCGGCACTCCTTTCAGTATAACCCTTTTCTCAGAAAACTCCACTCTACCCTTTGCAAGCAACATTATCGGACTTTAGGAATGTATGGAGGAAAGTGGTTTAAGGGTGCGGCGCAATTGAAAAATGATTTTTTTTGTACATTTTTCTTCTTTCTTTTTTTTCTTTTTTTTTTTCTCTCCTGTATATATGTTTTACCCGCTCGAGGTTATTTTCCTTTTTTTTTTCTCTGGTTATCATTGTTGTACATGTACAAACCCTTCTTGTCTTTTCGGTTCTTAGGAGTCTCTTGGGACAAAAAGTAAGATTTTGCTGGGCGGTCGTGTTTGTGATAGATTCTTTCGTTATTTGGGGTTTGGGGGGGAAGCAAGAGAATGGTGTACGATATATATGTCGCTCGTTCAAGGAGGCCATGCTGGGTGTATGCATGGTTAAAGGATTGGGTCCGATAGTTTTCGGTGTATATATCCAAATATATTTTTTTTTTTTTTTTTGAAATTCGAGAAAGTCATCCTTCAAAAAAAGGCCTCCAAATATTTGTATGTACATGTACGTGTACATGCAGACATCGAACCTCATACCGCTAGAAAGTACCACAATCAAAGAGTAAACGAGATTGCGCTTATGCTTACGAATAGAGTGGTTGTGGTGGAAACAATGCTCAATAAGATTGGTGAGTTTGTATGTACTTGTACTTTATATGAAGAGTTTTAGACGACTGATGAAACGTACTATATATCTCGCTTCATTGCTAGACCTATTCTATCTTTTTCATTCTTCACTACAACAAGTAAGCAAAATGCCTTCCATCCTGCACCGCCCTACACTCCTCCCTAAGCTCCTCCTTCTAAACCGCCATCACCCTCTACTCCTCCTCGCCAGCCTACAACCCGCCTACTAGATTTTATCATCTCCCGGAGAAAGCTCGGTGGAGGCGTTAAGCGTCCGCATAGCTACGGAAAGGTACTCCACATGACGACACCTTGATTTTTTCATATCGCTGACTGGTTTTAAGCATTACAGGACTACGGTGATCGCATCAATAGGCTCGAAAATTATCATTCCTAATATATATTCGGTACGACACCTTTCTATACATTTAAATATAAATATTTACTGACATTAGATTATAGTAAATAATAAAAATCCGCCAGGGTATTGGAATAATACAAGGGAAAATGGATAGATTTAACCGGTAGATGGGGGTACCGCTTGCAATCCTGCTCAGTGGCAGCGGGAGCGTGAGTAATCTAGCATATTATAACCCTTTTCTCACTGACTGGGTGTTCAAAGCGCCCAGGAGAAACGAAAAATAGAAGTTGGTGGCTCCGATGGAGTGCGGTTGGTTGGTTGCCACTTACTTTCAACAGCGCGATCATGCTGTTGAAAAGAACGAGAAATACCGAAAGAAGTATCGCGCCCAATCACTTACATGTATCATGATCACAAAGATCACCGACTAACTTTATCGCCCTTATACGTATGTTCCTGCTGGTACTGCTTCTTAGTAAGTTTATAACATTAGTAATTTTTACCAGTTTCCGCATTTTAAATTTCAATAGGGTTTTTTAGACCTGCGAAATCCTATTCGCGTGAGTTTTGAACACTCCTACATGTATTTACTTTTAGGTATTGATGTATTTGATATACAAAAAGTTCGCTTCGCATAAGAAGGTCAGTTTCTTCCTAAGCCTTTAGTTCTTGGGATTTTTCTATGAAAATCTATATTTATGGTTGCGTAGATGCAGGAAAAATGATACGATCAAACGCGAGAGATTAGACTTTTATTTTGTATTTTTATTTTTATTTTATTTTATTTTTTATTTTATTTTTTTATTTTATTTTTTTTTTTTATTTTTTTTATTTTATTTTTTTTTTTTTTTTTTTTTTTTTATTTTATTTTTTTATTTTATTTTTTTATTTTATTTTTTTATTTTATTTTTTTATTTTATTTTTTTATTTTATTTTTTTATTTTATTTTTTTATTTTATTTTTAGTTTTGTTTTTAGTTTTGTTTTTGATTTTATTTTCTGAGGATTGATCTGGTGAATTCCCAGATACTCTGTCCAGACGATATAATTCTGATGGTTGCGGAAATCACCCTGGAGATAAAAGTCCTCGCGGGACACCTAGGAGGAAGACCGCAGAGACGGTACGCGTTCAAGGAGTGGAAGCGGCATTTGGCGTTGCTGGGGGCGTTGCGGGAGTGGTAACGACGGAGTAGCTGCTGGAGAGACTGTGTAGGCGGTTGGCGGAAAGGTTGAGAGAGGTGGAGGTGCGGAGAATGAAGTGGGGTATGAATGGGGTCATTTAGGCTGGCGTTGGATCGGGTTCGGCGTTAGTGTAATTTTGTATGGGCTCATTTTTTTGCTGCTTTTGTGAGTCATGGAATATCACTCGTGCACTTGGGTTTTTGTGATTTTGGCGGCCTCGTGTGGTTGCTATTGCTTGCTGCGGATTAGAAGAGGATACTCGTTATTGAGAAAGGAAAAGGCAAACAAATTGGCAATTAAACGACAATTCGGAAATCGGAAATGGCCCAACAGTTGGCCATTCGGCGAGAGTTTTTATCACTTTTCCTTTTTTTTTCTTTTTTTCTCTTTTTCTTTTTTTTGTTGGGCAAAGAAAAAGGATGGACCTTAAATTTGTGTTCAATTGTGATTTAGAGATAAACTACACCGTTTCCATATACTCTCCCTACCCTTCCTTTTCTTTGAGAAGAAAAAAAAAAAAACGTTATACCTTGCAACAACCGTTCACATATCCGCTAACAGGAGTTAAATATATACCCATTCAATATTTCCGAGCCGCTATAGCTCACATTGCCTCGAGGTTTTACTCATGGCTTAGTCATCTCTCAATATCGGCGAGTGGCCGACGGGAACCGTCGCTCGAGGAATGACAACGAGTGACAATCTATGACGCTTAAACAAGCGACAACGCATTCCCATAGATATTTCCGAGATGAATTCAAAAGCCAACTACGTGAAGCTGCGTACAGATTCAGTGCTGGTTGTCGAATTTCTATTCCTGAGCACCGTGCTTGTCGTCCTTTTTAACACCGACACTTTGGAGCCCGTCTTCCCGCATGAGGGCCAATTGGAGTCGTGATGTTTACAACTATTAGCCCAGAAGAGAAACGTGAGGACTCCGCTGGGACTGGGAAGATTGAAGACGATTGCGTGCAAGACCATCTGGATGCGGAGATGGAGGTAGAGGACATCGAGTATTTTGGAGTCTTGCTGAAATGTTTCTAACGACGGCAGAGGTGGAAGTGGAGCTACAGTAAAGCTTTTATAGAGGAGAAATTTGTAACATCTAGTCCTTCGTCACGCTAGCACATGGTTTCCCTACATAATAAGCGCCAACAACCAGAACCCACAACGCCTCGCCGGAGACCAATCCGCGCTCACCATTCTCGAAGGTGATCCTCACCAGGATCACCTTCGCTTACCACCCCACCGTATCCCCCGGAAGAACATTCCCCGGAATTTGTCCGCACCGCTAACCCCACCCCGGGGCACACTTATCTTCCTATTCGTACATCTCCCCACATTGACTGCCTGTGTCATCTCTTTCTCCTAGCCCCTCGTTATTAAGGATCTTTTACTAGAAACTCTCCCTGAGCATCTATCCGCGTCGTTAAATGATCCGGAAGAACTATGCAACCAAATCAAATAGTGGCAGTCCCGCTAGACTATCCCGCAGCCACCTGGATGATCCGATTGGCGTCGAAGTGCCGATTGTTGAAGGAGAGAAGGGGTGTGAGGAAGGAGGAGGGGAGAATGGCCGTTGTGAATTTGGGTTTTTTTTTTTTTTTTTTTTTTTTTTTCCCTTTCT
>JABYPW010002034.1:0-12621 GCA_016880775.1 Phymatotrichopsis omnivora | reverse complement strand
TTTCGGTAGTTTGTGTTGTTCACAAAAGATCCGGTTACATGTAGTACTTATGTATGGTTTTGTTCAACGAAAGCACTAGAAGGTTTCAGCTTTGAATTCTTTGTTAACATACATGAAAAATACTTTTTTTTTTTTGTTTTGAAACCGTGCTGACTTGTGTTTAAGATTTATAAGGAACTGTTGAAGCTCTTTAAAAAAAAAGTAATTTATGCCCACCACAGCAATCCAGAAGCGACCAGAATCGCGCATGTATAAATAAAATCCAGCATCAATTCTTGCCAGCCCTGATAGCTACCGGACCCCACTATCTACATCTTTTTCAAGGGAAAATCAGCCAGCCACCACCATGGGCAACTCCAACAGCACGGGTCTAGTCGAAGAATCAATGACCTTCCAACTAGAAATCGAAGTAATCCTCGCCGGGTTCAAAAACAGAGACTCTCCCAACCACACACAACCAGTCCACTACACGCTGCACTACATCCTTGAAAAATCCGGGATCGCCGCTCGAGTCTGGCGGCCGGAAAATCCCAGCAGCAGATGTAATTTCCCTGGCTGGACCGTAACATGGACGGAGGGCATCCTGTACGACCAGCGCATAGTCATAAACAAGCTTTACGAGCGGGCAAACATCAGGCGTAAGAACCTCGACGACGTTGCCTACGGGGACGTTGAGATTATCTCGCCGACTTTCCGCGTCTTCGCCCCACGGTACTGGCGGGCGCAGTTAACAAAGTTTTTCGAGTGCGTGAAGGAATATTTTGTCTTGCATTTCAACGATTCCACGGGGATGCGGGTTCACATTGGGTACGCCGGGGAGCGAATGCCACTCGGCACTCTCAAGAGTATCGCGGTTCTACTAACATCCTTTGAATCCGTAATCGATTCATTCCACTCTCCCTCCTCCTCCCCCTCCTCCTCCTCCTCCTCCTCCAGCGGCATCCTCCCGCGTCATCCTCACTTACTTTCTAATCGTGGAAATTGCAGGCTTAATGGACTCCCCCCAGTATGTCTTCTGGAAAAAATTGGCTCATGTAGGAAAATTACCGAGTTGCAGGAAATGCTGAACTATCATAACCATGTCCCCGGCCACGAAGGGGAACGTAAGATGTACAAGTATAATTTCATGGAGGTGAAAGAGAGGGGGACCATCGAATTTAAACAGCATGCTGCGACGGACGATGTTAGGCGGATTTACATGTGGGTTTTTTTGACTACGACGCTGGTGAGGCGGGCCGTGAGCTTGGGCGAGGCGGGAATGAAGGGGGTGGTGACCGGTGAGGAGATGGATAGAGAGCGGTTGTGGGAGGTGGTCAAGTGTGAGATTTTGAAGGAATATTATGACCCGTAGGCATTGGCTGGTATTTTTGGGTGGAGAATTTCGCGGGATGATATTTGGTTTTGAGCATTATTATTATCATTTTTTTTCTATGCACGTTTCATGGCAGCGGGAGTCTAATGGGTACATCTCTATTCATATGGATTTAATGTCGTTCTCTTTGAACCCGTCGAAATGTCATTCGTTTGGTATAAAGAGGTAGCTAGCTAGGAAGACTTTCTGAAATTTGGAATGGATATCACAGCACATGATTGAAGCCTGAGCTCTTTCTCTCGCAACAACAACAAAAAAAAAGACAAATATCGTAAAAATTTATCTATAAGCAACAAAAATATCTACAAGTTCCCTCCCCGCAATATGTAAATTTTGCAACACCATCCAACCCCCAAGAGCAAGAAACATGATGCCGCGCACAATCGTACAGAGAGATGAAAATTTGACCAAAAAAAAGAAAAAAGAAAAAAGAAAGAAAATTCAAGGTCACACACAAAGCAACTAAGTCCTTTTCCATCCGGCCGCAATGACCTTTACACTCGTTTTTTACCTCGAACAAATTTACTACGTTCGGTGAGCTTTTGAAGGGTTTCAGGTTTAACGACGCGACTAAGGGCACCAGGAAGTGGGGTGTAGGAGCGCTCCGGTCTTAGTAGTATATTTTTGCCGTCGGTATACAGCGTCACAGTCCCATCCTTCTGGCCAACGTATGCCCAATCCACCTTTCTATCGCCTTCCCAAAAGATGCTGTGTTCCACGACACCAAACAAAGCCGTCAAATCCTTCGCCAACCTCTTGACGCAGCGTTCCGGGCCAATTCCATTTCCCGTAGATCCAAGTGGTTTATCTTTGTACTTGACACCCTCTAGGAACTGTACATCGATGATGTAGTGACCGTTGTCGGTTACCCACGGATGTTGATCGGACCCTCGAGTGTTCCTTACCGTGGCATTTCTGCCGCCCATGACCGGAAGCGCGCGTAGGACATGGTGCACAGCGTCGGGAATCACCTCGATCGCAACACCGGGCTTGAACACGGTCGACAGCGATTTGACGGGCCTACGGTAGTCGCCGACGACGACGAGATCGGCCGCCAACATCCCGACCAGCTTCTCCCGGGGGAGGTTTCCCTCGCCGCTTTTGAGCATGTTCATGTTTGGGTCGAATTCTTCTGCGCAATTGAACGTCACGTTGATCAAGCCTTTTCCCACGTGGGCCGCGGTTTCTGCTCGCCGTTCCTTGCGGTTCAATTCCGGCTGCCAGTCTTCCCCGGTTGGTGTCTTCCGCGGCTGTTGCACTTGGTCGAGCCCCGCGGTTTTGAACCCCGCTTCTCGTAGCCAGAGCTCCGTCCTCCGCGCCGTCGATACGAATAGCACGTCTTCCAATCGCTTGGGCGGAAGGTTTTCTATCGCTTGGATTATATATTTGATCGCTATTCCGGTGCCCATTCCAACGTATATCGGCGGTACTCGGTCCTTTTTGCGCTTGGGGAAATGTCTTTCGACTGCGGCAAATGCTGCATTGCGGTTGGCGTCCTCGAGCATTGTCGAAACGATGGAAGATGAGAAGATGGAGGACGAGGGGATGAGCGGGAGGAAACGCCTCGTGCAGCCAACACGAATCGGGCTGCTTGGGAAACGAAGGGTTGGAATTGGGGGGCGCATTCTGGAAGGAGTGAACGTTGAGGGGCCGTAGATTTTTGAAAAGACGTTGAGTAGAAAGTGGTGTATTACGTAAAAAGGGGAAAAAAAAAAGCTCGACGGAAAATAGTTTGGCCGAGCCGTCTTCCAATCGGAAAGTGTTCGTCGAGTGATATTTTGTGAATAACTTCCGTATCGCTTTGCTTTCACTTACTTCAGAAAAAAACCCCGCCATCTAGAATGAAAACACTGGAAAAAAAAAAAAAAAAAACGCTTCCAATTGCACATACATATATATATATATACAAAAGATACTAAAAAAAAAAAAAAAAAAAAAAATCCTAAATACCTTCGCTGCTACCTCCCCATTATTGTTCTCGCGGCGTCTGAATCCACAACTACTACATCTGGGTGGTAACCGCTCTCACCAATGGCATGCATACTCGCCCACAAACTAACCAATATACCAACGCATACAAAGCTGGTCCAACACAAGGAGAACAGAGCGTCCAAATCTCCGTCATGGTGCACGCCCAGCCAAACCCGGAACGCGCCCAGAGTGCCGGATATTATTACCAGGACCCACAAAACCCACTCGGCCCAAAGATCGACTATTCCGTGCGAAACCCAATGGGTTCGCAGGATCAGCATTACCGCATAAACGGTTAGCGAGAATATCAAAGTTCCTTCGAGGCAACGGCGCTTGTGTACCGATGCGAGGAAAGATGCTTTGAGAGGCAGTATATATTGGCCGGAGGAGGAGTTGTGAGGAAATGTGAGGGTGTAATCATGGATGAATTGTTGGGTTAAGACGTGGCGGCGCGAGGCCTGAAGTAACGGTTATCCACAAACCCCTTTAACTGATGAAAAAACGCAAAAATTGGTGTGTAATAGAAAAAAAAAGAGCTAACCTCGGCTGCAGCCATGGCCATGAACATTTCATCTCTTTCGCTCACGGCTCTATGCCACTTATCCAGCACATTCTCCAAGTCTACTACCCTTCCCTTCAATTCTTCGTTCGCGAGCCGGAGCACCCGTTCACGCTCAAGACCGTCGAGCTTTTCTACCCGCAGCCTGTTCTCATTTTCCTGGGCCTTTTCCACCACCTTCTTTACAGCGGATAAGTCCCTGTTCAGTTCCAATATTTGTTTCTGAAAGGCAATTATTTGCTCCTTATGTTTTTTTTCGAGCGCGTTCACAATCGAAAGTTGGCCGCTAAGATCCGTGTCATTTCTTTCCATTTTCTTGGGCTTCTCGGACCCATCCTTTTTAAGCTCTTGCGGTTCGCTCCTGTCCGGAGATGCCGGAAGGGATGGTGAAAGAGGAATGGATCTAGGCAGGGCATTCTCGGCAATTTCTCGCAAAAGACTAATATTGAGATCGTTTTCGCTAGCCTTGAGCCGAAGCTCCTCTGCCAAGCAATCCCTTTCCCCTTCCAGCATTTGCACCCTTTCCCTTAGGTACGCTATTTGCCCATGTCTGTGCGGTCCAGGCTCGGCGGAGGAATACTTGGATCCAGTGGACGCCGGTTTTGCCGAGAGCCCTATACTCTCAAAAGAGGGAAACAACCATCAGTTTTTTTTCGTTTCCCGCTTAAAAGAAGCTTGATGCTTGTGTTTTGAAAAATAGGTTAACTCACGAAAAGACATAACCTGCTTTTGCAGCAGATTTATCACGGACTGGGTAACCTCCAACTGACTCTGGAAGCGCTTGATAGCTACCACCTCCTCCCCGTCCTCCGAGGACTCCCAACCCGCACAGGAGCTGCACTCCGAACATTCACTCCCCAGCTTTCCATAGCGGCCAACGTTCGGAGGTGGAAATGCCTTGAACCTGCTCTCTCCATCCACCGAGGGTTTTTCCCTGGTCCGGAAACTCGAGTTCGGCGGTATAATCGTGGTTTCTTCCGCTCGACAAGTAGTCGTAACAGAAAGCGCCGGAGTCAAGGATCTTTCGCCGTTGCCTCCGTTTGCAAGCATTGGTGGTTCCGATATTTTTCGTCTTCTATGTAGCCGGGCTTGGGGCGGGGCTGGAAGGGGTGCTCGTATGGTGGCAGGCATCATTCGGGGGGCAACGTCTCGAGGAAGATATATTATTCGTGGACGGGGAGCCGCTGTCCCTTCCGGCGTTGGCAAGGGAGCGAGTTCAGGCTTGAGGTGAACATCGTCTTGGTACGTGAGGGACGCGTTTTGATTCAAGTGCCAGGAGAAAAATTCCGAAAGGGCTTTGATGTTTGGCCATGCCCTGGGTGAGCAAATGCGGCGAAGAATCGAGGAAATTATTCGGCGCTTTGGTTTTAGCTCCGGCGCGGCAAATCTGCATTTGGGCATGAAGGTGGGCTGTCCACATCTGAATGTATACGTTGCATGCATGTAATAAATATATATACAGATGCGAAAAGCCAAGGTTGGCTTGCGGGAAAACGAGTGTACATGTACATGTAGTCCCCCCTCCTCGATGGCCATGACATACTACATGTACTATGTATTTATGTATGGAGGTAGCAGTAGCAACTTCCCGAGATAGGCAATGATGTGACGTCCAAGTGGACAAGTGTACTTAAGTACTGTACATTCCGACATATTGACCCTCAAGAAGTGAGGGCGTCTGCTGCACATGTACATGTACATACGCTGGGTATTGAATTACTATTTCTCGCTCATCAAACTACATTCGAAGACAGCTAAATGTCGGCGCATTGATATTCCCGAAATAACGAGACGCATGGTCCGGATTTCGCCATGACGGGACGCGTATACAGCGCTTGCAGAATCGCGAAAAACGTGTTCTCGTGACTTGAAGATAAGGGGCAACTGCCACCCCTAGCATGCGCCAAGCTGCTCATGTTAGAGCCGCCCCACGACACGTCCCGTCGCCTGGCGTCTTAAACATGCCTAAAGTGACAGATAAAAATTTCTACAGCAGCTTTAACTCTCCTTCTTTTTTACGCGACCGAAGATGGTCTGCCATTCTTTTTCCGCTGCCTCCAGGCAGTGCCGCGTTGCTTGGATTTGTAAATATCAATAGATTCACATGTGGTTTTTTAGTAATTATATAATAAATGTAAATGTTTAAAGATTTATTAAATTGGTCAATCAGAGGTAGTGAGGAATTTGGATTCCTTCGGTCACTATTGTATGGACAGGGCGTGTACACTCAATTAAGAGCAAAGACATAGTCGCATACATAGGAGCGTCAGGACGTACCTTCATCCGCTAATCAGAGGTAGTAATTCACTCACTTACTTATATAATTTGGGACATTTTGATAGTCAATTCTTCAACACCCCTTAAACTTTGAACAGTGAATTTGCCTCAAAACTTAAGACTGCCTAAAGGATTAAAGGATTCTTCAAGACCTATGCCTCATTTCTTGAAGATGCCTCAAGCAATAGACAAAACCTCTGCAGCAGCTTTAACTCCCTTTAAGGCTTGTACTATTCATTTTTGCTTGACTGAGGATAGTCTACTATTCTATTTCAGCTACCACTAGGTAGCCATATTTGCTTAAATTTATAAATATCAATAGACATATATATCCTTATTCATTAATTATATAACACAAATAAATGCCCACAAGTTAATCAAAAATTGATTGATGAGAGGTGGGGATTCATTCACTTATTCATATAATATAGGTTATATTTGTACTTTATTCTTTAAGAACCCTTTAAACTTTTGAAAGTAAATGATCTAAAAACTTAAGACTGGTTAAAGAATTAAAGATTTTTTCAAGGCCTATAGCTTACTTCTTGAAAATACCTTATGCAATAGATACAAACCTTTACATAAGCTTTAACCCTACTCAAGATATGTATAATAATACAAAATAAGCATTCAGCTACTTATATAAGCAACCCTTGGCAACACCTACACTATAATCTACACTAAAAAGAATTATGATGTACATAAAAGTATCTCCTACTTAAAGTTTTTAACTGAATAAATATTTTTGATCATTTTAAATATAGATTTCTTAGTATTTATAAGATTTTAAATATCTTTTTTGAAGATAAATTTTCTTATAAAATATTACCATTTTA
The DNA here is from genome assembly GCA_016880775.1 of Phymatotrichopsis omnivora. NCBI lineage: Eukaryota > Fungi > Ascomycota > Pezizomycetes > Pezizales > Rhizinaceae > Phymatotrichopsis > Phymatotrichopsis omnivora. Next base: position 5,606 of record JABYPW010002034.1, on the reverse strand, counting down.
AGGATTGTATATTAGGCTAGCTACTCTGCTGAAAAAAATCAGGGAGCTATAGAACAACCTAAGTTTCATAATTTACCTATAATAAAATAATTTCAGTGCTAAAATATTATTACTTATTATTAACTATTATCACTTAAGTAGTTTACATTTAATATATATATTATATACTACAATTAGCTATAGAAACTCTTAGCTTCTATATTCAATGCTAGGTTGGCAAAAAAACACTTCATTTTTTTTTTATAAATTAGTTATTTCTAATAGAAATTAATAAATTTTTTAGGGTCTACTCTCTTTACATCAACTAATTTTTAGTTTCCTACTTTTTTAGAGTAGGAAATTTAAGTCTAAATTCAAATTCTATATTAAGTAAAGGAATTTTGAATTTAAACACTATTATATAATACCTTGTACTCCCTTGAATCACTGATGTATAGACAGGGCATCATACTTAATTAAGAGCATATGACATAGTCATATAACACAGGAGTGAACTCGCTATATGCTGTAAGGGTTACCCTTCATATAGCTACTACTATTATATATAGGCTATAATATATATATTTACCCTTAATTTCTATATTGTTTTAAAAGGAGTAGTTAGCCTAATAAATAATACATATAATGCTACTATTTTATAAAAAAATTTATATTATAATACATGTTTAAATTACTAAAAAAAAATGAAAAATAATTTTCCTATTATAAACTTAGAATAGTACAATCATTTATAGATATCATAATTCCTTTTAGTTTAAGTTATAGTATAGGAGGGGAATAGAAGTAGCTAAGCCTTACTTATATATGTGGCTAAATACATATTTTCTATTACTATATACTTTTTTTTTTTTATACAACTGAGGATTAACTACTATTCTATTCATATCATCAGGTATCACTACTATATACCTCTGTATAAATGAAAGTTATAAATAGAAATAGGAATTTGGATTCCTTTGGTCACTATTATATAGACAGGGTATATACAATTAACTTAGAGCAAAGATATAGTCATATACATAGGAGTATCAGGATTTACCTTTATATGCTAAGCACTATCAGTGTGATAGCAGGGGTCTTCCGTACGGTATAACTCGGTAAAGTGTAAGTGCTACTGAACAAAGAAAGTATTACTGAGTAAACTCAGATATCTCAACTATTCTAAGTCTGGATCTACAAATACACTTTCCTATGTTGAAGGAGAAATATAGAACAAAGTTCGAGAGTAAGAACGAATATATTCTTAAGGCTCATAGCTAGTCTGTAGACTGAAGAGAGAAGGAAAAGAAAGAACAAAGACCTGACTTTCTTTGTCCTCCCTCGGTTCACTGATGTATGGATGGGGCATCACACTCAATTAAGAGCATATGACATAGTCGCATAACACAGGAGCGATCTCGCTAAGCGCTGTCAGGGTAACCCTTCATATGGCCATTGTAGTTATCGGTCGCATTCGCTTACAGGGACTGAACCAGTAATTAGGCAACCCTGCATGGTCGGGGAAAACTTGCTTATGCTACAAAACCCGTGACCAACCAGTAATTCATGGTATGGAATGGGACGAGTGGGATTTAAACCCATAACATTGCGCATTACCGTACAACAACACCTGGACAGCCATACCACTAGACCATCCTTACCCCGAACAAAGACCTGACTTATATGATTTTCCCATTACTATTATTTTACATCCCAATTTCCTCCAGCAGGGCATTTACACTTAATTAAAAGCAAGAACATAATTGGAGAAAACAGGATGGTCCTCCACCTACTCGTGCTCAAAAAAGAAAAAACTTAAAGGAAAAGAAGGAAAAAACACAGCAGAAAGAGAAAAAAGGAAAATCCCCCACGAAAATACAGATACTGAGCTCGGACTACTTTTCCAACGCTTCTAACCTTCTACTATTCTACTATGTCCTCCTCTTTTAGCTATCACTATCTTTGGGGGTTCTGGCGGGGGGTCGGGTGGTATTCCTAGGCCTAGTTCAACTAGTTTCGTCCAGAGGTCAGTGTTCTTGTACAGTATGTGAACAAAGACCTAACTTATCTTGTCCTCCCACAGTCACTGATGTACAGACAGGGCATCGCACTCAATTAATAGTATATGACATAGTCATGTAACACAGGAGCAATCTCGCTAAGCGCCGTCAGGGTAACCCTTCATATGGCTATTGAGGTCATCGGTTGCATTCGCTTACAGGGACTGAACTAGTAATTAGGCAACCCTGTATAGTCGGGGAAAACTCGCTTACGCTATAAAACCCATGACCAACCGGTAATTCGTGGTATGGAATGGGACGAGTGGGATTTGAACCCACAACATTGCACGTTACTATATAATGACACCAGGATAGCCATACCACTAGACTATCCTCACCCCGAACAAAGACCTGACTTATCTGCGATTCAACAAAGACCTGACTTATCTGCAATTCAACAAAGACCTGACTTATATGATTTTCCCATTACTGTTATTTTACATCCCATTTCCTCTAGCGGGGCATTTACACTTAATTAAAAGCAAGAACATAACCGAAAGAAACAGGATGGTCCTCTGCCTACTCGTGCCATAAAAAAAGAAGGAAGAAAAGAAGAAAGGAAAAAGAAGAGAGAAGAAAGAATAAAGAATAAGGCGAAAGGAAAAGGAAGAAAGGAAGAAAGAAAGAAGATGAGAAAAAGTAAAAGAAAGAAAGAAATCTAGCTATCCAAGTGATTCCTAGCCTCCAGACTGCCTCCTTCTCTTGTCTTGCCGGTTCCTGCTCTTACAGCTATCACTACCTTCGGTAGTCCGGGGGGGGGGTCGGGTGGTCTTCCTAGGCCATGTTTGATAAGTTTTTTCCACAAGTCCACGTTCTCATAGAGCAGGTCGTTGGTCGTTTTGTTTTTGATTAGGGGTCTCCATTTCGTTGGGGTTTGGCACTTGGTGAGACAGTGTTCGACGCTTTAGGGTTGGCCGCAGAGACAGATATTCTGCTCTTTTTTGTAGTGGAGGAGGTTTGGTACATATACGTGGCCTGTTCAGAACTGTATGGCTCTGGATGCTGCATTTTTGTCGAGTGTGAGATAGGGGTCTCCTTTCTTTGGGATGGGCCAGCCTGCGAAGTCCTCGAATTCTTTCCAGAGCTAGGCTTTCGTTTTCATCTAGATGTTGCTCCTGGTGATGATCTTTTTCTTGTCACTGTTGGCGCCTTCTTCTCTTTTTGGCTCTGGCTTTTTGGACTTGGCTTTGGCGCTTTAGTCTGCTTTCTCGTTGCCATCTATTCCTTTGTAGGCCGGGACCCAGGCTAGGGTTATTTGGATTCCTTATGCTCCAAGTTCAAGGTTTATGTCAAAAATTTTTGGGCTATGTACTGGGTGGGACTGGGGTACGGGTTTGCTGCCACCATTATTGCCACCTGGTTGTCTGTGTAGATTTTGACTGTGCTGAAGGTTCTCTTTTCTTTTAGTTTTTGGGCGAGTATGAGCGCTTCTAGTATCGTGTCAAGTTCTCCATCGAAGACGTGGACTCTGCTACCCAGGGTTTTTGACTTGCCGCTTATTTGTTTTCCGTTGAGGTAGGCGATTACCACATTTCCTACTTGGCTGTTCTTGCCTACCTGGGAGGCGTCTATGTACATCGTGAGCTAGAGGGGAGGGTGGGTTTTGGGGTACACTTCTATAGCTTTTTCTTTGTCTTCGGGGAACGGTTCTATTGTAGGCCTTCCTTTTGGTGCAATGGGCCAGGGGCAGGTTGGGGGTGGGAGTTGAAACGAGGAGAACGTGTTCATTCCCAGGTCTTTTCTGATCACGTTGATCATTGCGTCGAGTTAGAGCATTCTTTTTCTCGAGTGCTGGCCTTCCGGTTCTGCTTTCCAGGTGGGGGCTTTCAGGGATTTGGGCCTGTTCTTGTTTCAGCCTGATATAGGCAGGAGTCTTATGTAGTTTAGGTACTCTGGTCCAATCATGAGTAGTCTTGCTGCGTAGTTTGCTTGGTATCTGGTGATCTGGAGCTCCGCTGGCCAGATTTTTGCCTCGGTGAGAGCTTTTTTGTTGCTGGTGTTTCTGAACATTCTGCATGCCTATTTTGTAGCTGCTGCTATTGTGCTGTTTAGGGTTTCATGGGACTTTTCGGTTATGTTGTGGGGGTGGAAGGTGTCCGCTCCATACAGTAGGGATGGGAGCACGACTGCTTTGGCTAGTTTTAGGGCCATGGCCGGGTTGAGCCCCTTTCCTCCAGATGAGAGCCTTGCGATCCTTGCTAGTGCTGCTTGGGCACTTTTTGTCCTGTGCTGACAGTGTGCCAGGATCCCTTCCTTTTGGTCTAGGATTATTCCAAGGTATTTGACTTTCTCCTGGTGTTGTATAGTTTTTCCTTGTACTTCGATATGGGGTTTGGCGTCGTTTTGTCCTGGGCTTATGTGCTGGAGTTCCATTTTCCCATCAGATAGTGATAGCTTTAGTTTGTCCAGTGTCAGCTGAACCTGTTCTCTGCAGTACCTTTGCAAAATCTGAATGTTTTCTTCAAAACTTTCCCCTTCTGCCATTATGCATAGATCATCTACATACATGTATAATTTTACTGCCCCGCTGTCTCTTGTTAGCTGCACTACGTATATGTTGAAGAGGAGGGGGGAGATGGGGGAGCCCTGTAGTACTCCTGTTTTGATGGATTTGAATGTTCATCTTGTTCCTCAGTCCAGAAAGGCTAGCTGTCGGTTTGCCAGGAACGAGACGACCCAGTGCTGGATGTACTTTGGGGTGTCATTTTCTCTGAGGATTTCGAGCAGTTGTTGTATGTTGACCCTGTCAAAGCCTTTTTCGATGTCCATGAAGAGCATGGTGATCTTTGTCTGGCAGTTCTTACCGTCTCTTATGTCGTGTTTAAGGGCGTTGACTGCGTCTATGGTGGACCTTCCAGGTAGTGCTCCGTATTGGTTTTTGGTTATCATGTGATAGTCTATAGCATGTTGTGACAGCCTGACTACTATTATTTTTTCCAGGATTTTTGCGAGAGTGTCGATGAGGAAAATACATCTGTATACGTTGGGGTCGGCGTAGCTTGTTTTCTTTGGTTTTGGGATGGCTATCCCCAGTGTTCTTTTGAAGTTGGCTGGGTGCACACCGTGTTTGAGGAGGGGGTCGAGTAGTGAGGGTAGGACGTTTTTGTTTGCTTTATGTATGTTTTTCTAGAGGTTGTACTGTATTTCATCTGGGCCAGGTGAGGTGGTGTTGGACATGTTTCGCAGGGCGTATGTGACCTCTTCTGGTGTGATGCTTTCGGTGTCGTCTGGGTAGTCTAGTGGGGGGAGGATGGGATCTTCCTCCTCTTCCAGGAAGTAGTGGTCTATTAGTGCCTGTGCTTTCTGGTCTGGTGTCTCAGCATTGTTGATGGGGTGGAGTGGGTAATCTCGTGCTGGTCTTGTGTACTTCAGCGCTGTCCAGAGATCTTTGAGGTTGGCCTCTGCCAGGAATTTGTTCCAGTAGTCCTTTTTTGTATCATGTACCATTTTTCTAAAGGCTTTTTTCTTTTCCTAGTACTGTTCGGCTACTGTTTCGGAGTTGCGGTTCTTTTTTGCTTGTTGTCAGGCTTTTGTCATTTTTTTTTTTTTTTTTTTTTTTTTTTCCCC
>JABYPW010002033.1:0-12624 GCA_016880775.1 Phymatotrichopsis omnivora | reverse complement strand
CGAGATTGACCAATCCTCGAGTGCAATATGGAGATCTTTGAAGGTGGAAAAAGTTTGATTGATGGTAATCGCAGCCATGTTCGGAACGCAGAATAGAGAATAGATTTTGAAATTTGTTCTTAAGGAGTGGTTTGCGAGTTCTTTTGGGGTTGAATTACAAGCACTGGTACATGTATATACAGATGTGTTTTTGTCTGTTTGGGCAAAGAATGTGCTTACTTAATCTTCGACTCGATGCTTTTGGCTATTGGCTTAGCCTCCTGCAAGAAAGAGGTATTTTAGAAAAAGTGGTATTTTAGAAAGATATGCGCCAAGCGACAGGCATTAAAGAGGTTTTCTCTTTTGTAATTTAGTAGGTTTATTTATCTTTGAAAATCAAAGTTTTAGCATCATCTCCACTGCCTCGATGCGTAAGCCGGGACTAAGCCGGGACTCTGCCGGCATCCCATGAACCGCCGATCGCGCTCGGAAAAATAGAACGTGTTGCAGGTCTTGAAGCAACCTATCAAATCGCTGGAAATGCGTCGCTTCGCGGGGGTTTATGCCATGCTCTGTAGTTACACATTCCGTATTTAGCAGCCTTGCTCTGTTGACAGAAATCATATCGGTTTCAGGGGTTCATGGGATATATAGGAGCCATTTACGGCCACGCGAAACTCTGCTGGCATAAGAAGTCATTTACCGTTCTATTTTTGCGCCATACGTTTCCCGTTACAAACCGTCGATCGACTAAAAGCCGGGTAACAAATGCGGATAAGGCAGATGATCTGACGTAACAGTCTCGGCTGCCCCTCTTTGCGGGGACCTATAAGAAAACGTTTCCCCGTTGTTTCCTCGCATAGGTACGAGGAAATAAATACGATTGACCACCAGCGAAACAAGAGAAGTTCCCATCACAGCCAACCGGTAGTAATTGAAAGGCTTCCCACCAGTCGCGATAATGGCCAACACTGCTTCTGCACCCGAAACATCCCCCGACGTTCCCCGTGGTAGGAAAGCTTTCATTCCGCTTGAGTAAGCTTCTAATCCTCGGATTTACCTTCAATGCTAATCCTGCTCTTAAGATGCAATCCCGAACTCATGACCACTCTTGTCCATAATCTGGGGCTCTCGCCAAAGCTATCGTTCTGCGACGTGTACTCGATTTCTGAACCAGAATTGCTCGCCTTCGTCCCCCGTCCCGCATTAGCTCTTTTGCTGGTGTTTCCTGTCTCGGAGGCATACGAGAAGTTTCGACGCGAGGAAGATTCGGAGGAAGCGGAGTATGTTGGTAAGGGGGAAGAGGAAGAGGTAATATGGTATAAGCAGACGATTCGGAATGCGTGCGGAATGATTGGAGTTTTGCATGCGGTTTCGAATGGGGGGGCGAGGGATGAAATAAGTATGTTTGCCTTCTCCGTTTACACTTCTGCGTATGGAGTTGACGAGTTCCTCGATGAATATGTAGAGCCGAACACTTCCCTCTCTACCCTCCTATCTAAAGTCCTGCCCCTCCCACCTCTCGAAAGAGCAAAGGCCTTGGAAGAATCTCAGGAGCTCGAAGACGCGCATAAATCTGTGGCGGTGCAAGGGTCTTCGGCGGTGCCAGATGCGCAGGACGATATCGACCTGCATTACGTGTGCTTTGTCAAGTCAAATAAGAATAACCATTTGTACGAGATGGATGGGAGACGAAAGGGACCGTTGGACAGAGGGGATTTGGGGTCGGATGATGTGTTGAGCCAGAAGGCGGTCGAGGTTATTCAGAAATTTATCGATAGGGAGAAAGAGAGTGGGAGGTTGGACTTCAGCTTGATTGCGCTTGTGCCGAACTTGGATTAAGGATGGATAGGGGACAGCGTGGGTGAGGTAGGGGTTACGGATTGGTGAGATGGACGGATTCTGACAGTTGGAAAAGAGCAGTCATGGTTTATCACTCGAGTCTATATTTCGCCCGCATGTATTAGCTCAGTGCGTTAACTGAAAAGCTTTTCTAGGGTAATTGGGGGGAATGAAAATATAACCCTCACTGAGGTACATAGACTGAATTCATCTTAGTGACTACTTACCTGTTAATCTGAACGGTGGTTTAAAAACTCGAGCTATCACACGTTCCTTTCTAGATCTCGTGGACTGGCACCACGGTAAAAATTTAATCCAACCTGCCTTTCCGAATGTTAATCTTATTCCCACTACGAACCATCAAACCTTATTCTATTGTAAAAATTGCACTTTTACATGTCATCTTGCTCGCATTACATCGGGATCCAAGTTGGCTTTTGTCACTCGCTTTCTTTACCGCTTGTCACTTATTTACTCAGCAAGCCTGGCTGAGCAGTCGCGTGGCATTCCCGCGCATGTATGAGGTCCTAATAATCTTATTTTTGTGTCACTTTTAAGGAACAGGGAGCTTATTCAAGCTTTAGTACTTTGGTTGTATGATATCGACCTACACTTGTTTCCCAGGATATAAAGGAACTCTTGTGGACGCTATCGATACTGCCATTAAGGCTCGAATTGAGCCGCCTGGGTGACAGAAGTGATATATAGAACCGCTTTCTTCACCTCTTCTCCACTTCTCTTACTTTCCAGACGCATTTTCTAGCTTTGATAAAGCACCAGTTCTATCAATCCCTAACCATTTCCACATCAATTTCTCAAACCTAGACTACCATGAATTTCCACACCTCCTCCTTCCCTCATTCCTCGCCACCAGCACCCTTTCCTTGCAACCAATTTTCCCATGTGAGTTCTCTATTTCCCTCTAACTACATTTTAACCATGTACATCCATTTTCCAATTTAATTTCAAACTTTGCCTTTTGGAACCGCGACACTTACCGCCTCCTCACCTGCCACCTATGCTGATCTTTACCGCTGGTAGGTGGTGGCCAAGGTGCGTCTTGTTTTTTTGATTGAAAGGAATTTTGGAAAATTAATCCACACCACCTTATAGACTGACAACTCAGTGGTAGAGCAACCAGGCCGAAATTTGGGGGTCCTATGTTCTAACCTTAGTCCATCCACTTTTTCCCAATTTTAACAAGGAATGTGTGACCGATGATATAGATTGATAAAACATGTTAAAGTGTACTTAGATTTCAGCAGTACCCAGGCCTGCTGTGGCCAGAGCTTAGGAAGCGTGACATGGGGGGCGTGGGATCCGAGGTAGGGGTTGAGTTGTGTGGATTGCGAATGGGATTGTCAGGGGGAATTTTTTAGGCTTTGGAGGGTGATCTTTTTTTTTTTTTTTTTAGTAGGAAGAGGATGGAAGGGGATCACCTGATCAGACTTGTAGTCACAACCCATCACTCGGGCGAAATTCACTCACATCGCTTTGGCTGAAGTATATACCGATGAATAGGAGGATTCACGCTTAGGAATGGACAAAAATTGACGTTTTATTCTAGTTCCATTCTTATTTCCAATTATCTGTAAGCGTTTTAAGCACGTTACCAGAATTGAAAAATTTCTATTCTGTGCTATTCACCCAAAATTGCGGAAGGAACATCTGTGTTCTTTCCACGTCAATTCTTCGTTCCATTCTCGTTCCCCCTTTGCTCGACGTAGTATATACCCTGGAAAAGCTAATCCGAGTTAAGTTTGAAAGCAAGCAACTAATTACATAGACACTACACGCTGGAAAAATAAAACAAAAATAAAAACAAGAATAAAAGATTGCCTATCAACTACATATAGAACAAGCCAACTTCCTACAAATTTTGGAATTTTTTTTTTTATGCCATTTCTCTCCATAAGCGAATTCCTTCTTTCCTTCTCAAAAATAAAATCTGCACCACAAACGCTAACATGCGTTGTAAAGGAGAACGACAGGGGAGTATCGAGCACTGTGTAAAAGCGCTTCCCGCTTTACCCCATTATCTAGCAGATGGTTTTTGATAATTAAACTGTGTCATATCTTAGGGAAATTGTTTTTCTGCATGGCAATAACCTGAATAGGTACGAGAATTGGAGGTCGTTCAAATTTGAATTTGAATCCCCACAATTCTCCAAAGAATGGAGTATGGGAATGGAACAAGAATGAAAACTCCATTTTCAAACGTGAAAATCTCCCTAATAGAGATCGAAGCAAATCTCCGAAATTCCTCGCACATCTCTTGGAGTTTGCAGTGTGCACCTGAATGGTATTGTGTGAACGTCACGCCGATGGCTCAAAACACTGCGATTGAGATCGACAATGGATCTTCAGGCGTAATGACATTTACGCTATTGCGTTCGTAATTCGAAGGTACTTTGTGGGTGAGATTGGCCTACGGACTCCCGCAGTATAATTTCTTCAGCTTCTACCTCTCCCCCTCTCAAACACAATACCTCTTCACTAAGGGAAGCCATACCAACCTCAAATACCTCTTCACAAAAAATGTACGTCTGCCAGAATTGGAGGTAATTATCATTCTTCCCTTATTCCATATCCTCCTCCTCCTCCTCCTCCTCCTCCTCCTTCTTATAATTACTTTTTCTTACGTTATAAATAGTTCGATTTCCAAAGACTTTCATCCACAAGCACTACAAAGCTACAAATCCTCTCTCGCCATACACACTGCTCCACAGTTTCGATGCCAGCTCACAGTGACGTTCCACCGCGGTCAATAACCCCAAGCACCTACGAGATCAGCGCCCGGAGTCTCCGCGAGCGAATCAAAATTACGACTCGTGAAGCACAGCAGCTCCTAAACTACCTCGTGATGCACCGCGTCCGCGAAACGCCAAAAAGATGCTCAATAGCTCCCGAGAGCAGGCACCAAAAGTTTAGCATAGCGGCTGGTGAAGAGGTTGCGGAAATTCCTCTTGCTGTAATTATCCAAGAACGCCAAGAAAAGTGGTCGGTGACTTTCTAAACATATAGTAGTAATGGAGGACGTGGCTGAAAAAAATAACGTGGGGAATTGCTGAAGGAGCTGTACTGCCTATTCACAAAAAAAAAAAAAGCCAAAACGTTGGTGGCGATGGATCACTTATAAATAAAGTCACTTTGCAAACTCAGTCGTTGTCATATACCATGTTTGTCAAATAAATTTTTTTGATTACTAACATTTATTTTTGGCATTTTAAAGAACCTTGAAGTGGGGGAACTCAATGTAGGAACTACAGTGAACCAGGCTCAGAGGTGAAAAGGTTTTTTTCCTTTTTTTCCTTTTTTTTTTCTTTTTTTCTTTTCTATTGTGGCTGTGGACATTTATAAGAAAATCACTCGACCAAGCAGCACAAGTTTCGCGTGTATATACATGTAGACCCCTCGAGGGAATTACCGACCAGAATCGGTAATCGATCGGTAGCGCGGTTTCCCTGACTTGCAACGGCAGGTTTTTAAATGTATTGAATGATCGGCCTTCTTATTAATAGTTGGCATTGCGCCGCAGAAATCAGGCCGCTTATCCATCGCTAGATCTGACCGATAACCCCTCAAGTGATGTAATTTTGTAGGCAACTTTCACAAAATATTTCACAACGAAAATAATTAATTATATCTCAAAAATATCCTGGAACTTGGACAAGTGTTAGTTTTAAAAACTAATCAGCAACTACGGTATGCGCTGTGGGGTAAAGCTATTCTTTTGCTCTCGGATATAATGCCAAACATCGTGAATGCTCCTGTAATGCTTTCTGCCGTTTGCTTCACAAACAATCACTCGTCCATTTCCTTCCCTTACACTAAATATTCCTAACCCTCCGATTCACTAACTTTCTCCATGTTTACAATATTTTCACATGAGTGATATTCCCATATGTCCGTTAAAAAAATCAAAAGAAATTCTCAGGCACCTAAGACCACCAAAGCAACTAAGCAAAGAACCAAAAAAAAACTTTTATCCGCATTATACTCTCCCTCATTTCTCTTCTATATACAACCCTTCCCTCCACTTTCCCCGCCGAATTCCCTCGCTAATGTTTCCTCTTACTCTTCTTCTGCTTCTCCACATGCGCCCTAAGGACCTTCTGTTTCTCGACCAAACTCCTCTTCTGCTTCCCCTTTGCCTTCCCCAGCATCATCATAAAGTTCTTCTTGCGTGCTTTCTCCTTATTCGTGGTCGAGTGGGGCTTGTCTTTCTTTCCTTTTTTAGAGCTGAATTTTTCGCGTCCCTCGCGACCTTCTAGGGCCGCGGCTATGCGCGCTTCTTTATCGGATTTGCCGCGTTTTAGGGGGCCTTGGAGCGCGGTTGAGGTGACGGCGTCTTCGTTTGTGGGTCTAGGGGAGAGGTGAGTTAGTGTGATGTGTTGTCTGGGGACAGGGTGATAGATGGGAAGGGAAAGTGGGGGTACTTCTCGGTTTTCTTGCCCAGGAGCTTGTCGAGGTTTGCTTGCATCCGCAGTTCGGCGAGCTTGGCAAAGTCCGCGGGGGTGAGGATCCGGGTTGTGGCGAGGGTGGAGAGCTTCTTTTCCTCTTTCTTGACCTCTTCCAGAGCTTCTTCTTTTGCTTTCTCGGCTGCATCTTCATCTGCTGCATCTTCCTCTTCTTTCCTGCGCTTCGGTTTCTTCTTCGGCTTCTCATCTTCGTCAGAGTCTGAATCCGAAATTTCGATCTCGTCATCCGATTGCACGGCAATCCAGCCGTCTTCGCTATCCTCGTTATCGTCGTCCTCCACCTCCCAGTTTCCCCAATCCTCCTCTTCATCTGTTTCTTCTTCTTCCCCCTCCTCCTCCCCATTCACCTCTGCACCGACTTCTCCGCGTTCTTCCAGCTTGAGTCGCTTCTGCTCAGCTTTCCATTCTTCGAGTAGTTCCAGCCCCTCGATTTCCCCGCCTTTCTGCTCTCCAAACCGCAGTGCCTCATGTTCCTTCATTCCCATAGTTGCAACCTTCCCCCGATCCTTTTTCTTCAGCATCTCCGGAGCAACTTCCCGGTACAGGCCAATTAGCCCCCGGGCGGCCATCATGACGCCTTTGTCTTTGGAGCCTTTATACTCCGTTAGGTCTTGCAGGAGCGTCGCGTTCATTGCCAATGGTGCGCGTGCGCATATTTCGCGAATAGAATTTAATCCGGCGGTTGCGACCTCAGCGGCAACACCTTCGGAGACAAATTCGTCCGCTATTTTTCGAACAATGGGTTCGAGGACATCCGGCGGGACGAGGTCGTGGGCGCCCTGAGCGGCGCAAGCGAGGAAATGCGTTACATCCCGTTGCCGTGGGGTAAGGTATTTGAGGAGGTAGGAATATATGCTCAGGATACTCAACTTATGGAGGCCAACGAGACGGGAGACAAGTTGAAGGACGAGTAGTTTTTGTTCCATTGATAGTTTTGAGTTGTTGCGGGAGAGGTGTTTTGAGAAGAGGGTTTCTGAGAAGCCCTGTGGGTCGTGGAGAAGGTGAAGCGCGGAGAAGTTGAGCGGGTGGGGCTTGTTTTTTTGTTTTTCTTTCTGAATTTCTTATAAGTACTTCGAGGCGAAGTTGAAAAATAGAGGGAGGGGAACCTTTTTTAAAGTTGCGAGAGCTTTTTCAATCTGCCGTTTCTTCTTGTTCGTCTTTTTGTTGATACCCACTTGATGTCGAACCCGGCCTAAATCAACACCCTCCTCATCGTCGCTCTCTTCCATCTCCTCTTTTTCCTGGTCTACGCCTAAAAAGAATCGGATCCCTCCGCTCATGACCTTTGCATTGGCACTCAAGCTCGCCTCCTTCATGATCTCGACTGCTCGTGCGTCATCCCAGACTCCGCGCTTCCAGAGTTCTCTTGTTAATTTCACCGCCCAAAGACCTTTGGTCGAAGACGGATCATCTTTTCCAGCCTCGACAAGCCCAAACAGCACCGCCTGCACCGTTTTATTCAACTTATGATTCTTGGATTTAGCATTCGAGCTCCTCAAATCCGAGATAATCGTAGAATAAATCTGGGTCCTCAAGCTCTTGGACTGCGTCGTTGTCAAGATGGGAAACAAAGTCTGCAGTAGCGAAGTACTCGGCAACACATCTTTATTCCTCAGCAACACCAGACTCTGCACGAGTTTTTCTCGGAGGTCGGGGTGGAGGAAATTGTGGTGTTTTAGGAGCAGCTGCGCAAGGTCTTCCGGGAATTGGGCCGTCACGTCCGGGTAGCACGATGTCACTTGCGACATGAAGCCGATTAGTTCCGAGAAGGTTTCGCTGGGGGTGCCGGTGGGTGACACCATAAAAATGTCGCGTTGGGATTCATAGTGGCGGTATTGGAGGAGAAATTCTTCGCGGTAGGAGGGGGGGTCGCGGCGGATGAGGTTTTGGAGCATGGGGCTGGGTTGAAGTTAGCACGCAGGTTTGAAGACGAATTGTGGCGGAAAATCGGAGGAGGGATAGTACAGATTGTTGAGCTTGACAAGCCCAGCTCTCTTTCGTTTTACCATTTTTTTTTTTTTTTTTGGAGTGATTGTGAGGAGGTGGTGGTGGGAAACAATTGTCACAGCGCCGCTGAAGTCTCCAAGTCCGACGTACAGTAAGAAATGTTTTTTTTTGAGAATGAATACATATATTTTCTGCTGTATTATATAAGCATGCATCACCTCCATGCACATCATCCCACTCTTACCCTGTCATCACCCCGCATTTTCTCGCCCGCTGCTTATTAAGAATGACCATAACGCAGCATTTGTACTCTCTAGCAAAGCGAGAGCGATAAAGCGGCGGTATGAATGCTGGGAACCGCAACCTTGCTCGCCCAGACCGCCCAATTGACAATTCTCCTCGACCGGGTCTGGCGCATTGATCACATCACGAAAGATAACCTTCTCCACTCAACCTCTTAACGTCCTTTTCCCACACATTTTCAATATGCCGATGCCTGTGAGTTTGCCCGCACATCGAAATCGCCACAATTGAATAAAGATGAGAATTCTTGCTAATGGAGATTTTTTTTTTTTTTTTTCGTGCGGGATGTAGAAGGATGACCAAAGTGGTATGATTTCCCCCCCGAAATTCTTTCCGTTTCCTTTGCGCCGGGACCGTTACGTCACGCCACCACCCTATTGTGCTCGGCATTGGTACACAGTCGATTGCGAGATGAGGATGGAGAATGGAATGGAGAAATGGTGGTGGAACGGTAGTGGAGAGGAGCCGACGGCTAACGGAATGGTGTTGCTGGGTAGCTCACACCATCTCCCAGAGGATCCGGATGCTGAAGAGGGTACCTCCAGAGTTGATACCTCTCGGTAACTTCCCCATTCTTCACCTCGTCTACTATCCGTACAATCGCTAATTATACACTTCAGGAATCGTTATCAGGTATGTTCATGTTTCTATCTTGCAAAACCCAAGAATCATGCGATATCACTAACAACCTCCCCTCTATCCCACAGCGCCGGTGTTGGAAGTAAGTATTCTCCGCGAAGGATATCACGCAAAATATATTGATTGTGGGTAGTGGCCATCTTCTCCATGGGCCGCAAGCTCTACGTCGATAAGCAGCTCCGCCTTTCCCGATCTAACAAGGGTGCAGACCACGCCTGAACGGTGTTCAGGAGGTCGGAAAAGTAGGCAGTTGTGTGATAGACAGGAACGGAAGCGGCGGTTATGTAGTGTATTTCATACCGGAATGGATTGGATATCTGAAAGAAGTGGACGTGAAGTGGTGGAGATTTCCTTTTTCTTTTTAATGGAGGGGGGAAGAGGGATGTTTATATTAACTCCAATGGGAAAAACGTTTGCAGTTTGTTGCAGAGAACATTTGCGTGGAAATTAACTTTTTCGTGTGTCATGGAATCGATATACAAACTCCCAAACACCCCCCCCCAAAACTGCACGAATTAAAAGCGATATATAACCCCGGCTCCTGCAAAACCCGGCAAACAAAATCTCCTTATATGGTGAATCTCTCGTTCCACAATCCCTCCATCCCATACCACACCTCCAAACATCTACTCCGGTTTCGGCCCCGCAACATCTAGTCCCTGCAACGCATCCATCGGATCCCCAACCCTCATAGCCTCCGCCTTCGCCTTCTCCGCCGCTGTTTTATCCTCCTCGCTAACCTCATTCTTCGCTAGCCAGCTCTCCTATAATTCCCCCAATTAGCCTTCATTTCCACTTCCTTTCCCCCACTGCCCCTTCCATCTTTCCCAAAGCGCACTCACCTGTTCCCAAACCGCCACCTTACCACCCAACACCACTCCCTCCTTCGCCGGTTTCGCCGCCGCAACGTTCAGCACCCGTCCCGCCAACACGCTCTGATCCATATTCTCGATCGCGGAGGCCGCGTCCGCCGGCGTCTCAAACTCGACGTATCCGAAGCCTCTGTGCCCGGTCTCGTTTACATGTTGGTCGTCGCGGGGAAGCTGCACTTCGATGATCTCGCCGAAGGGGAGGAAGGCCGAAAAAAGGTGGTCTCTGGTTACTGCGGGGTCGAGCCCGCCGACGAAGACGGTTGATTTGATGCGGGTTGTGTCGGACATTGTTGGGACGTCGGTATTGGGAGGGAAGTTTGGAGGATTGAGGCTGGTTGGCTGGTTGAGATTGAGAGCGCATAGATTGATTACGTAAGTAGACGCGGGTAAATGTGCGAGTGATTAGGGGTGAAGCGGGTGGAATTAGTTGCAGCAAGCTGGAAAGAAATGTGTGGCGTGGCGTACTTAACTATTGTAACTAAAGTGTTTGATTATCTTCGAGGATTCTGGCAGATGACTACTGCCGGTGAGCTTCATGGGGAGGCGTTTCACAGTGATTGGGTCTGCGTATATTGCGAAGCTGATGTTTTGGATAATGTTCTTGGTGGTTTAATGCCGTCTGTTGGGTTCGGGGGAAGCGCGTCTAAGGACCTTAGCAATGCGGATAGCGTCCGTTTTTCTCTTTAAACATACTTTCTAGATATCAGCACAATATCCTTCGGAAAAACCATGCAAAGAAGGTCTCGAACACCGCAAACACTTTCAGCAGCATAGTCCCATCGAGTGATGATGCATGACTGCCCGTAGCCGAAATGGCAAGAGACTCTGCCTTCGTCTGATCGAGTCCATGAACACGCTTCGCCGTAGTTCCTGTTCATCGTATTCCTCTACGACATTGCTAAAACCAAGCACGCTTTTTGATAAATTATAAAAAAAAAGTATCCATTGCATACATACATAAGAACGACAGGGTCTACATTGTGAGTGCATGCAGTTTTGTTTGTACAATACATATAAGGTCCGACCTGCTATCACCAATGCTCCCTAGTTATGTAACCAGACAGCAAATCTTCTTCGGAATTTCGCCTACTTGAAATATATGTACTCTGCATGTACATATACATGTACAGGTACATGTGCACTACCTGTCGCCAGCAACCGCACTACTAATACTCGCCCTCCTTCATTGGGTCAAAATCCCTACACGGTACCGTATTAGCTGCCCTGCAATTTTCACACGGCAACGTAGCTGTTCCGGGGATTGGCTCATATAACTCGTCATAAAACCACATATACCCCGCGTCACCCAATGGACAAAGCCACCATGGCAATATGCAGGATAATGGTCAAACATATATACCCGCACAGTCACCCAACGCGGTGACCTCGTTATCCTTTGACATCGCTGGCCGCCCCAAGTACTGACAGTGTTTTAAAAACCTGTAAGTGCCTTTTTCTATGGGACTTTTCAACACCACAAATCAACAAACTTGGTCTACCCCGCGGGAGTTTGACTGTGCACACTATTTTTCGGGTTTGGTGTCTCTGGGGTTATGTTATGATAACAATGACGCGATGCCAGCTGTGTTAAGTTTTGGTTTGGTGAAGTCAACGGTTTTGATACACACGCGGGATCAGCCAAGAGAGAGCGAACAATGAAAAGTCAGCAATCAAATGTTCTTCTTTATTTTTTATTTTTTATTTTTATTTTTTTTATTATCGTTGTTGATTGTTATTATTATTTTTCGAGGACCAGGTCTCTCGACCCCTAAGTTTCAGCAACGTCAGCGGCAGCCCGCAAATTTAAAACTTTATCGAATTAAGCTTGGAGTTGTGTTTAGCTTTTCTCACTTTAGCACCATGCTCACTTCATATGCATACGATTCTTCCAGGCCACCGGCACAAGAACAGCTTCCTTGAGTTTTAGATCATAGAACTCCTCGGGTTGTATAATAAGAAAATCGTCTTTCTGTACTGTTCACGGTATGTATAAGCTAGAATAGTAAGCGAAAGACATGGCTTAGCTGATTAAAAATAATAAATAAATAGATAAATATATAACTGGCCGTGAGTATCTCTGAAGCTATCATATTCAACAACCAAGAATCAATGAAAGAAAAAAAAAAAAAAACCTAGTTGTGAAAACCGAGTTATCGCTCGACCTTTCAAACCACTTGTGATATGGTTTTTTTTTTTGTTTTTTTTTCTTCCTCAGATCCCAAAGCTACCATGCCGCAACCTTTTTAGTTTGTCCCAGGTACGCCATACACCAACGAACCCCCCCCCCCAACCAAAAAAAAAAAAGGGCGAGGTTTCGGGGTATGAGAGGAACGATTTCAACCTCCTCAACTACCCACAACACCGAACACAAAAGAAAGCCGCAACGAAAAGCAACCCATGACCTGTACTAGCACTGTCCTCAACTACCCCCGGTCCCCTCGAAACCAAGTTTCCTCGGCCAGCGTAGCATTCTACCTCCCAACGGGAAAGAAAAGTGGGCAATGCTCCACGCATATATAACCACGCCGCAAGCTTTTTTTTTTTTTTTTTTTTTTTCTGTT
>JABYPW010002032.1:0-12638 GCA_016880775.1 Phymatotrichopsis omnivora | reverse complement strand
TTTTTTTTTTTTTTTTTTTTTTTTTGTGAGATAAAAGTGTTCAAAATTGGTTATGGACGCGAGAAACGAGAACCCACAGCAACCAAGAACTCACGGCAATCTTGGTATTACTGTTTTATAAACCTCTGGTTATCGGAGTTTTGGGACAGTTGCAGCTCATAAACGCCGGAATAATCTTCTCGAGAACAAATTTATCACTAGGTGGGCCAAAAATTCACAAGTATTTACATTGACATTTCAGTTTAGCTGCACACTGTACAGGTCAAAGCTCATTTCCGCCCAAGCCACCGCCACTTACTCCGCACGGTTACCCGTGGTTAACCGACAAAAAACGCCTCACTTAAAAGATGCGTGAAAGGCCCACCGTACTAACAACATTTTGAGGCCCGAGAACCATTCCCGAAGATTGAAGGTAAAGAGGAGATACAAGCGTCGCAATGGTATATACTGGAAAGAGAGGTCACGATGATTTCCACGGAATCCCAGAAATAAAAAACGGAAATATGCAGGGAATTTTTTTCGAGCGGAAAAAAATGTTACCTTCCCGCCATCTTCCTTAGTCATTAATATACGTATTAACATGGAGCTTACGAAGTACATGTACCCTCAACATCTCACTCGTAATCCTCTTCAACTATACTCGGTAGATACCAAATTCCAAAAAGAAAAAAAAGACGCCGCCCACCAGCTCCCTCTGTCTTCGCGCTCAATGTCCTCCTCTCCCGTCGCCGTAGTCACTGGCGCTGCGTCCGGCATCGGCCTCGTGCTCACAAAGCACCTGCTGGCCAAGGGCTGGAACGTTGCCATGGGTGACATCGACCCCGCCGGGAGCACCCTCGCAACCGACCTGGGCCCCAACGTCCTTTTCATCCGCGCCGACGTTTCCTCCTGGACGGATCTATCAGCGCTTTTCAAAGCTGCGTGGACGAAATGGGGGCGGCTCGATTTCCATGCAGCGAATGCCGGAATTGACGACAAAGACTCGCTCTACGGACCGACCGCAGGGCCTGACGGGGAGCCGAAGGAACCGGTGCTGAAGACCTTGCACGTCAACTTGAACGCGGCAATTTACGGCGTACGCTTGAGCGCGCATTATTTCAGGAAGAATGAAAAGGCCGGCGGGAAAATCGTGTTCACCAGTTCTTCCGCCGGAATATACCCCCTGCCAACGTGTCCGATGTACAGCGCTACGAAACATGCTGTAAGTTGCTGAAACATCTCGCTTCGGATAGGGACTGATGAATGCGGTAGCTTGTCGGTTTAACACGATCGCTAGCCGAGCCGTTCAGGCACGAAAATATCACAGTGAATGCGATACTTCCTGCGTTCGTGCCGACGGGGCTGGCCCCGGTTGGGTTGATAGAAGCTTGGCCGAAGGAGCATATCACGCCTATGTCGACGATCATGAAGGCTTATGATATGTTCTTGGATGACGAGAAGCGGTTGAGTGGGCAGGCGGGAGAGTGTTCGCTAGATCAGGTGTTTTTGAGAGAGAAGCCGGATTATCCTAATGAAAGTCAGCGGTGGCTTATAGAAGAAAGCGGAAGTCTGTGGGAGGGTGCGTTTTCTGCATAGCGGACGGGAAGGAAGTGCAGAACCGAGGGCTTTTCGACACATGCATGCGGTTATTTTTATTCCGTTCTACCTATGTCTTGAAAAAAAAAAAAAAAAAATTTTCTGAAAAAGGATGTACATTCCTTGCCGGCATATTTCCAAGGAAATGATCAAAATAAGTAATGAGATATCACTCGTAGATCTTTGCACGTGCGCACATCTTTCCGCATTCATCTCACTATGCTTTCATTAAGATTGAAGTTAAATTTTTATTTATATAAACCTTGCCGCGAGGCTTGTGCGAAAATTTATCATAATTGGTGTGAATGTTTCCCCCCTGCCATTATACAATCTACAATATATATATGCTGTGTTCGAGCAGCGAATATTGGTAGCCAGAAATAGAACACGTTGATATTCTTGCATCGGGAGTTTATCGTTGCAATTATGCACTCTTCTAATAATAAAATTCCGAGAGGTTGTTGCTGCCGATCAAAACCACGTTTTGTTTGTGTTCAATTTAGAGAAATTTTCATGCAACCGAGTGATATACTGTGAGGATAATTCTTACGTCGACTAGTTATTCACAGCACATCCACCATAATTTTGCACATACATCCAACATAAATTCGTTCCCAATTGTCCTAGTTACCGTGAATTAGAAAAAAAAAAAAATTAATTCAAAATCTATGTCTACAACAAAAATAAGCCCATGATTAACCTTCTGCAAAAGCCATAATCAACCTTCCAGCTCCCACGCATCCAAAATGTAATTTTTATAATTTTAGCCCCATCCAAATTGCTCGCAGTGCAAGGTAACACTTGGCCCAGCAATCGTGATACTATCTGCCACCGCATTCCTCGCAACACGCATAAGTTCCGTCGGACCACACGCTACGACACCCGTTAGCAAGCTATAGATCGCATTCAACTACCAAAAAAAACAGAAGAAAAATACATACCTCCAACAGCCACAGTATCCCTTTGTTCAGCACCCCTAACCACGGCTTTAACAATCGCCCCCAAATCCGGTCTTCCCCCAAAAGTCTCAATTGGAAAAGAAGCCTTTTGATCAATCTGCGCTTCCAAAATAATCGAATTCCGATTTTTAGCGCTAACTTTCAACGAGCCTTTTTCGGTGGTATTTTCGGCAACCGTAACTAGCCCTAGCTCTTTCTGTACAGAATGGAGACCTTCACTGGACGGAGACGGGGAAGTTTCCTGTGATGGGACATCTTCGTAGAGAGACCTGCGGACGTCCTTTTCTACAGCTGCTGCTTCTTCAACTGGCTGACTGGTTACGATTGAATCGGTTTTTGATGTTACATAGATACTGACGTTGAAGACGGGAGAATTT
Source organism: Phymatotrichopsis omnivora (assembly GCA_016880775.1). Lineage (NCBI taxonomy): Eukaryota > Fungi > Ascomycota > Pezizomycetes > Pezizales > Rhizinaceae > Phymatotrichopsis > Phymatotrichopsis omnivora. Next base: position 9,727 of record JABYPW010002032.1, on the reverse strand, counting down.
TGTATTTCGCGGATTTCGTCTTCGTACCATGTTAGATGACCTAAATATTTAGCATTAGCTGTCGCTCTCCAAAGTTTCAAAAGATTTTCAGGAAACTTACGTTCGTCCTTGATAACCCAAACAAATTCCACCGCTGTAACAGAGCATCTGTCAACGTTTCTCGCGATCTCAACCGCTACCGGGAACGTAAACGCGCCACCACTGCCACCTGCAAAAAGGACAACTTTATTCATCCTCTTAAAGTCCGGAACAGCTCCATAGGGTCCGTCGATGTAAGCCTTAACTTGAGTCCCTGGATTCTTTAATGCGTATTTATGCAGATCTAATGTAAAGCCCTTCTGAGCTCTGATTATAAACTCTGTCCGCGACGTCGAAGATATGGTAAACGGATGAGTTTGGAACTTCCGAATCGTGGGTATGGCGATGAAGGCGTGCGACCCAGGCTGGCAGTTAATTGGTCTGCGGAAAACAACTTTCGTTGCTAAACCAGACAGAGGAATTAAGGTTGCCGTGTTATTGTAGGAGTAATATACCAGACGGATAGTCCGGATAACACGATCAATGCACCAAAATGCGCCAACTCCGTACATAGCTTGCGCAAACTTCTTGGGCTTATGCAAGCCTAAGAATGCAACGGCGATGATGAACATCAATAGGTGGATGACGTAGAAGACTTCATAGAACCGCCGGCGGACTACCTGCAGTGATGTAATGAAGATGATGTTGAAAGCAGCAAATGCAACCCAACCGTAAATTTGTGAAGTTGCTGCCATCCTCGCTGTGTTATGGTCCTGGGTTAGGGTTACAGCATAGGTACTTCCCAATTGTTAGCAATGGGACATGGGATCTCACTCGGATCCCTCAGTGACTCACTAGATATGAAGCGACGAATAAAGCCAGATTGTACGGCCAGCCCACCGGTGAAGTACGTTCAGTCGCTCATGCGAATAGCCGGTTAAGAAAGCCAGTGGGGTGTTCTTCATGGCAAGGAGAAAGGCAAGTGCAGAATTCATTACAGCCATCCTAAAATTCAAAAAAGAAATCAGGATCGGGACTAAGGGATTTGGAAAAAAAAAAAAAAAGTATTACCATCCACATCTTTTTGCAAACAACGAGTATGGACTAGATCCCTCAAATGTCACATCGTAAAACGTAATCACTGCATTCATCCCGCAGAACACCAAAATGAGGAGAAAATGTCCTCCGGAAGTAAATTTCGGAAGCTTCCGTAGAAAGATTTGACGGTATATCCTGCAGCCCATCTTAGTCTCAATTTCAACCGCACAAATCCCAAAATGAAAAATTGATACCTGAATGGAACGGCAAAAATCTTAGACAGCGTTCCCCCTCGAGAATTAAGATGGAACATTGCTTTTGAAAAATGCGCAATAATGAATATCGTGATCAGTCCACCAAAAGCACATGCATAAACCCACGCAGCATGTCGATTCTGAGCCAAAGCCTTTGCTGAGGCAGATGGATCATGCCCAACTCCATGGCCTCCGCCACTTGTGGTCGAAGCCAAAGTTTGCGACCCAGAAATCGCCGTCATCAGTATGGTTTACGATGTGGTAGGAATTAGAGGGGAAGTGTGAAGAGGAAAAAGACAAAATGTGTAAAAACGAGGAGGATAATTTACTTATATATCAGAAGGTAGGAAAGTATCAACCCCGAAAGTTGCGCTAGTTCCACTATCAAAAAAGAAAAAAGAAAAAAAAAAAAAAAAAGAGGAAATTAATACCCCTTGTGATATTATCGCGGGGTTACTCCCCGTATCTTTGCATCAATGAATTAGATACCACTCTTGAAATACCGGGTGTGATATCTGCGGAAAGTATGCTCCGGAGGAACTAGACCCCATGCACCATTTTCCCTACTGGAGGGACTTCAGCCATTCCAAACTTTCCTTCAAACTCTACCTCGGTGAAAATTTTTCCAGTCTGCCAATTTGCCGCGCCGTATCCCTTGGTTGGGTGAGACATGCGAAATCTGTCCTCACCCCATGTTAGGTTTAATTTACCAATCACAGAACTTTCTCTAATCCACCGCAGTCACTTCGCTACAGTGGTTAAGTACTGAGACAGGATTGAGAAAGCCCTGTAATTGGTAAGTAAAACCTAACATGGGGTAGGAACAGATTTCGTATGTCTCGCCCGACCAAGGAATAATGGCCCAAGAAAGAAGCGGCGGTTTCCGAGATTTGTAAGAAACTCCGTAATACTTCATATACTTTTAATGCTTCATCAAGCTCAAGGCTGACGTATAGAGAAAATAGTAGGGCAACTCATGCGTGCAAGAGCATCTGCAACGGTGTGTTCGGCCATCGAGGGAACACGTGGGGGTCATGGCACAGATATTGACACATGCATGATCAAAAATCTTTGGGTCTCAGACAGGGCGGAGGAATCCTAGGTTGCGGATTCATAGTTGCTTTTGTTTGAAAGCAGCTTCCCGGATAAAATAAATCTCCGAGACTTCTCAATATCTCGAATCACGATAGTAACCAGCGTATCTGGGTAGTAATCTTCAGTCATCAGCTTTGTCCGCAGTTTAGATCTTTTGGGATTAGCTTTAGCTGCTGACGGTAGTAAAATATACCCGGAATACTTACATTTTCTTGAACCCGATTGAACATTAGACTAAAATGGGGCCCACGCCTGAAAAAAAAATTATCGCGCCGATAATCCTAGACAATATATTGCTACGCTTCCTGCAAAAATAGGAAATGATCGTTCAACCAATTGATTTATCTTTCTTCCAGAGCACTCAAATGAGTCCCATGATTGCGTTTTCCATCTTCTATGCTCGAATTTTCCGATTGATACGTTACCCTGCACTGAGTACGTACTTGCGCAGGGGGTGCAACGTTTACTGTCCGGTCCCTAGTCTCCGAAGCGGTGAACTTGCAGGCTGTGGGTGGAGTACAGAATATAAAATTCAGGACCTGGTAGAAGGAATACAATAGTACGCAGCAAACGACCCCCGGCAAAAAAGAAACTCAATTCCGCTGTCGTTAATGAACTTGCGCCAAAGTAACCACATCTCGAACGCTAAATTTCCGCTTCCATGCCCTGGTTAAAATTAAAATTATCGATTGCCATCCTAGAACCGGAATATAGCGGGAGGTTTGTCATAAGGTTAGAATCAAGATATAGGCGCGTGCCCATGACAGCGGAAAATTCCCCCGTAACTCCAGTTCCAATAGCATCGTGCGCACGGGTGCTTGCGCGTGGGGATGGTTTTTGACACCAGCGATAATGTGATGAACCTACAGGCACTTGCTTAACGATAATCAGTGAGCTTATCTGCTTCTGTTCGCGGAAAGGATCGTTGAGCTTCCCGTACACCACCAGCTTACCTGCCTGTTTGCGTTCGCCTCTGTGGGTAGCTCGTTTGTACCACCCCCACGACAACGAAAAGGTTCAAACATCCAGCATTTAGTAAGGATACTGGAGGAAAGCTGAATGAAGTATTCCATCAACGAATACATTCGTTTTCTGCGGTAATTAAAAAAAAAAAAAAAAAAAAAAAAAAAAAAAAAAAAAACCTCTTATGTTCTCGTTATTTTTCCAAGGATGGCGCCCGATTCCCAGAATTTGGGCCCCAAGTTGTTGGGAATGAAGATATTGGGCTGAGTGAGGGTCGTTATGCTTTTTTCTTTTTCTTTTTCTTTTTCTTTTTCTTTTTCTTTTTCTTTTTCTTTCTTTTTCCTTTTTTGAACGGCCCCCGGCCCCGTCACGGGTCATGTAATTCACATGCTATTAAATTCTATTGCATGACCAACGGCGAGGTATCGGTGACCAGCAGACAAAGCAGGCAGGAAGTCAAACCCGGAAACTCCATATACCCTAATCCCTACCAAATATCGAGGCGGGTGATTCTCCCGATAGCTGAGCGTGCTAAGCTTCCGCTTAAGCGAGGCGACTGACAATTCACCAGTGTTTTTCCGGTTGAAGTAGAATTATGTCCCGGTTATCCGGGGCGAGTTTGAACTTTAAGGTCTCTCCTTGGACGAGGTTGTACCACCAAACGAAGTGGCCAACTTATGAAGAGGGAAATGGTAGCATCTCCAGTGCCTTCAAGCTTCGGAGGGTGTTGCAATAGCCGGCGCCGTGGCCATGTAAGAACAAATATTTCGACACCGCTAATCTGTATTACAAGTGCGGAGAAAATCTTGACAGGCGACACGTGAAAGCTTCTTTCTTGGCCAAGTAAAATGGAAGAAGAATTGGGAGAAAAAAAAGAAAAAGAAAAAAGAAAAAAAAAAATACTTGCGCCCATATCCTTGTATCATGCGTTCTTTTCGGTGCTAACACCCGTGCCGCTTTTGACATCTTTCCTCCATCGTTTGTGCCTGTACTGAATCGATTATCTCTGCGATGTGCTCGGTATTTCTGCTTCCGATTGGTTATACGTGAAAGTCCCCGATTGCTTGAGGATTTTGTCTTTGGCAGAATTAGCAAATGTATCATGAGCGATAATTACCAAGAATGCGGAATTCCATTTAGTCTGAGAAAGCAAGTACTGGCCGTGATACATGCATGTACCTTCATGATGTAAACGAGGCGTTTTCTAGTAACAACATTTCGAAGAAACCGCATATTTTTTCACGAAGTAGGCTATCGTAATCTCTGTCTATGAGACTTACTTCCACTTCAACATATTTGCTTGCAGCAAAATTTCAAGGATTAATGTATGCAGCTTCCTTATCCCCCGCTCGGTTTCATAGAAGGAATCCGGGTCCTTGCATGATCTTTAATATAGACCGGCTTTCGAGTTCCAACGGCTTTTGCGCGTGTCATCCGTTCTGGCGGGGTAACGGTACCGCCGGCCACGCAACATAACCAGCAATACCCCCCCTGTTTGCCTTCGTAGTCCTCCGAATTTGTACCCGCCGGACATAAAGAATGATCCACGGTCGACAGGAAATAGTGACATTATAGTTCATATGACCGGGACCGCAAAGCCGCGAAGCTGTATCTCAATGGTGAACATATGCAATTTCTTCGCGATTTCGGTTTTGTGGCGCCCGGGGCATTTGGTGTACGTATGGGACACTGCTCTTAGTGAGCGCAGGTCCTCTCACGGTCGGTCGAAAGAGGCAAATTATTGTGGCGACTGCGGTAGTTTCCGGAAGGCGAGGCCGATGCTCCATTCAATAGTATCTCATGACATTGTTGCAGACAGCCTGGTCCCTGAAGGATGAGATACGTGTCAGTCTTCCAGGTTGACATAAGCATTGAATAGGGTCGGGAAGGCGGAATACCATATCAATAGAGATGAAATAAAGAAGAAAGTACAAGAAAAAAAATGAAGGAGGTATGCAACTCATGAATTGGGGGGGAAGGGCAATCTAAGACGAAAAATCTCGTTTAGATCAAGAAAGGGGCACAGCGGCTGACGAATGGCATTTCTGTCTAGCAGATGATACCATGAGACAGCAAAGTGCAAAGCAACAAAGATAGTTCACTTTTTCGAATAAACAAAAAAGGAAGAAAAGAATTCATGAAGGAGAACTAACTCTGTATATATTTAGCTTTCAGGGTACCGGCTCATATATTTCGATCTTCCGTTTATCTCTACCGTGGTGTATTCTTAAGCCTGACGTTCCAGACTTTTATTAATGAGAAGGCACTTTGCACTATAATCTTTGCTCTTAATGCCTTATATCAGAGCTGCTTACATATTCGAGAATTTGTTTGTAAGTCGAGGGCTCTTAGAAAAACCTTTTCCGTGATGAGATCTCCATTTAGATTGAACGGAGGGATCGGCGAAAGGGGATTCGTTCGCCAGTCTTGGAGGTCGGGGACAGCGGGCGAGATGCCTATCGTGCGTTCCAGAACGATAACTACAGGCTAAATAGTATACTCTGAGATCATCAGCTATACTACAGAAACATGTGCACAAACTATTAATAAATATCGAGAAAACGTGCTGAGGAGTAGATTCTCTATTTCGAGTAAAGAAATTAGATTAACTCACGAGAAAGAAATACCCAAAAGTATGAATCCTACTTATTGAACCTGGGCCTGCGCCGCCGCTTCTATGTATCAAAGTATCACACAAGTGAAATAATACGAAAGGCATGTGCATGTGCATGTACATACATGTACTTGCAATTGCAATTTTTTTTTTTCCTAGGTAACTCGCACGTCTAATATAGACGTGGTACATACTCATGGAAATCGGTTTTTTTCCGTGAACAATGTGCTTCTGTCGTCCCGTTGTGGGCTGGTTGGTTAGTTGTGAGCGCCACAACCGGGCAACGGTGTCATTCGGTCCAGGTTAACCTCACGATTAATTCCTGTGCTCCGGATTCCGGAAGCCCGCCATAAACATGCAGTAAACGATAAACCTATCTCCTTGAATTTTGCGCTTGAAACAAGTCATCGGAAACCCTCGAGAAAAAAGTTTCAACCGCATAGGTGCAAATAAGTATGCTAGGTTAACATGAGGCCGTTCCCGGCGGTGCCCAGTCAGGGTCCGTCTAAAGCAGCACCCCCCAAGACATCTCATGCATGTGACTAATTATGCACATGATGCGCACCGCCACACCAAAGATGTTGACCCTCATACATCGAGCAGCCTTTGATTATCGCGTGTATACATTTGTGGTGCGAAAATTAATTACAGAAATAAGAGGGAATTTTATTTTCAAATGGCAAGCAAGATTTACAAATATAGCGAAAAATAAAAAATAAAAATAAAAAACCGAATTAGACTCCGGATCCTGCAAGTTTTCGACAACGTTTAACGCAGGAGGAAAATTCTCTAACCTTGTAGATTAATAACGATGCCTTAATAAAAACGTGTGAAGCACACAGGTAGGTACTCGGAGGCCTTGTTCTCGGAGAATATATTTATATATTAAAATATATATATATATATTTATTGAAAAATCTAAGACATTTCAATCGTTGAACCACCAATCATGTAAAGTTATAGCTATTGGTTATACGTACATAATTTCCCCGCTTCTGAATCCTAATAACTTTCGTCAATATCCAATATTCAAACCCGTCTTCGCATACCTTTTCTATTCTTAGTCGAATTTTATCCACCATGTCGTCCTCCCTTATATCATTGCAGGTCGATCGGGAAACCGTGATTCGCATGCGTATATACTACTCTTTTCAACCTTACGGAGCCTGTTATATTAGCAACTAATTTGTTCGAAACCTGGTGGCCGTTAATCAGCAATGTTTACAGTCACAAAAAAACAACAAATTCCAAAGATTTTGAAGTCCTTAACTATGAGTGCCGTTTCCGCAAAAGCCAAACGTCCTCTACCCGCCAATCTAAAAATGGGTCCGGCCCAAACTCAAGCGACGACAAACGACAGTTCATATTCCAAGGCAGTGTGAAGTGTGCATAAAAGTTAGCAAAAATGGGAAAAACCGGCGATGTCACCGTCGAGAGAAAAGGTACACAACAGCATGGATCCAATCGATTCCGACTTACCGAACGGTTATACCCTAGAAGATTCCGATACACGAAAAAAGAATGAATTCGTCAAGCTTATTGCGAAATCGGAAGCGGAGAAACTGTACCTTGCTGCATCTATCATTAATGCTGTGAGGGGTAATAGTATAGCTGAAAGACCAGCTCTTAATGCAGCAGGGGGGAAACGCCTTACCAGAAAAGATGTCTGCAATATTTTGCAGAAAGTTCGGAACCAAAACCCCGATATCAGACGAATCGATCCGCAAAACAAGTTCGTTGTCGAAGATCTTCACGATGCGATCGAATTCCTAAACCAAAATCAATACCTTGCTAAGCGAATTCAAACAAACGATGGTGAAGATGAGGTTTATGGCCTTGTCTTTGCTCATCCCAGACGCCTTAAAACCCTTACCCGTCGCGGACATCTGACCCTCATCGACTCAACCCATATACCAACATGTTAGTAGATATAAAGTGAGTATTGAAAACCTTAAACATTAAGTCCTTGGATGGCCAAATGGCGTAAGCCGGGTGAGAACTCCAGTACATCCTGCCCCCCAGGCGTCCAGCGTTCAATTCTCGTCTCAGCGATAATTGTTACGTCCTCTTTTTTGCGCGAGGTGTTAAAATCGATTCCCTTGATTGTCACGCGCATTTCCTGAGCGACAATTATAGAGATAATTACGAGACTTTTATTTTGAAAGTGGCAAGTGAGATTCATGTGCATTCAATTAGCGAGCAAAAAAAAAAAAAAAAAAATGAAACAAAATGAAGATAAAAATGAAAGGAAAGGGAAAACAAAAAAAAATTGAACTTCCATATTATACGTTTTTTTGTAGGGTATTCCAAAAGAAGGTGTTTATCGGGCGTGGAAAAATAAATAATAAATAAAACCATGAATAACAAACAAATAAATCACTGAAGTAATGTTGCGGGTCATGGCCATTTATAACCGATTCCAACAATCAAGGAGGTTTGACACGGGAGTCGATGTCTTTGGTGTGGCGGTGCGCATCATGTGCATGATTAGTCCATGCATGAAAAGTCTTGGGGGGTGCTGCTTTAGATGGACCTGCCCAGTCATGCAATAAATTTCACAACAACCAGTACACTAAAGACATGCTGCTGCAAATTGCGTTATGAGGCCTAGTTGAACATAGAGATGCGACTGTATGTGTATTTCGCATGCGAGGGCAGATACATGTACTTGTAGTTCTGGTATGTAATCGATTAGTTATATATTGTACATTATTAGCTGGTCGGACATAGATTAATCGGACACGGTTGGAACAACAAATTACAAAAAATAAAACATCCATTTCTCCACCAAAACGCGACCGAAAAACAAGCTATAAACGAAAAATAAAAAGGTCCTACCCAAGAATTCTTTCATATTAACTAGAAATTTCTTTTCCGTTTCATACTTATAAGTTCAGACCACATTTGCTGATCTTTGGTCAAATTACATGCTTAACAGAAAAAAAACCAGCACTCTTTGAATTCATCGTTTTCAATGTTTCAGAAGCTGTTTATTCTATTATGTATAAAGGGGAATACGAATATATGTATCTATAGCTTGACGTATGGTTGTTAGTAGGATAATTACCTGCTCAAGCAGCTCGCCTAACGTATATCACGTGAAAGTAGGCCATCACATGAAAGCGGGCCTTGGCATTCCCTGCCTAGTTATCTACCAAAATCCCCGCCGTTCACACATTCCACAAGCAAACTCCAGACCAAAACCATCGCTTTGGGTAAAATTAAGCTACGGCAACAAAATGATCATGACATCCGGGTCCAGGAGGCCATTTGGGCTTTACAAGATAGTCGGGAAACCTCATTTCGTGCCGCCGCCGAAGCATTTAATATACCCCGCACTACCCTCCAATATCGCTTCAAGGGAGAACGTCAGCCCTGTCAAACTGCACATAGCCATTGTCAACCAACTCCTTACCCCAGCTGAGGAAGATGCTGTTTCGCAATGGTGTAAAAAATTAGACGACTGGGGTTTTCCGCCAAGGTTGGATTTAGTACATGGAATGGTCAATTCGCTTGTACAAAAAAGACTGGCAACCCCAATGCAACTATTGGGAAGAACTGGATAACAAGGTTTCTAAATCGACACCCGGACCTTACAATTAAATACAGCAAATGGCCGGATCGACAAAGAGCCTATGCAACCAACCCACAAGTCACTAAAGATTACTTTTCGAAGTTGCAACGTATTGTCCGCCAACACAACCTTAAGCCTCATCAAATATGGAATATGGATTAAAAGGGCTTT
>JABYPW010002031.1:0-12643 GCA_016880775.1 Phymatotrichopsis omnivora | reverse complement strand
GAGTGAGCACGAGAGATATATATATATACCGCCCACCAAATATGCCAGTAGGAAGGAGGAGTAATATTAGTCTCCCTCTCAAAAATTGTGCAAAAATAAATTCACGAACCATTCCATAACTTTACCTGCATAGCCGAGACTCATAGAAAATCTTTCAGCTCACTAGTTTAGGAGTCTTTCACGACCTTGGATTTGTGTCAATTTTCTTGGCGGGTATTGAGAAAGGTTTTCAACAAACGGGGAAATCGGATGGAATTGTATAACTCCTTGCACTCCCGAGCAAACTTTGTTCCACCAGCTCAGCTCTGGAAAAGTTCGCAGCTTTCTAACTACCCCCCTCCTAAAATATTTTCTCTCGACCTGCTTTCGCAGTGATCACCGGTGGTTTTCTTTCATAAACACCTTATCCTGGCAATAGGCGTCACGTTGTATTGTAAGAAAGCATTTCAATTACAGTTATTACGCTATTTCGAAAGTAAAGATATCTGCTAACAAGAATCTTGCCACTTTCAATGCATTTGCCAGTATTCTCTCCTGAATCCTAAGACACCCCTCTATTACATTTAGTATTTCAATATCCAATTCTCAGTAAATTGGCCAACTACTAGCTTCAGTGATTGATGATCGGAGAGTCCGCAAGTATAAACTCACCGATAATTTGAATTGCAGTCCCCGGCATTATAAAAGCCACCACCAAAAGTACACAGCATGCGATCCAGGGTCTATTGCCTCAACAACCAATAACAAATACTTATCAACGCTTCTTTCTAGAGTAGTGTCAGGTTTTAACCGAAGATTAGCTTTGATAGGAGCACTTAGTTCTCAGTAGTCTCCTTAACGGCTGTGCGCACGAAGTTTATCAGAGTCCGACACGACAGACTCTGCAATACTTGATATCAATACTGTACGCTCAGCCAAGCAGTATGCGCTGGTCTTGGCTACTCAACGGAAATAGGATTGCAATTTTTTCTCGGAACTAAAACGTTTTCAGAGAAGAAATGCCTGAGTTACCCCACAAATAGCAAAAAAAAGTAACTACCTTTTCGGAATTTATCATCGTTTCTTTGTTACCATAATTGACGTTTTCTAAACGGTTCTATGAGGCTAGAATCTCGCTAATGGCTTTGGCTTTTGTCTGCCCGGGGGAGGAAATTTCTTGCGAACTGTCATACATGATAAACTCAGCCTAGGGCAAGTAATAGTAGGTTTGAATTTGCCGTTCCCAAAAATGAGAGTTTAATGTTTTCGACCGTGGCGATGTGAATGTTCCTGCCTTAATAAACAAATTTTCGTCAAACATTTTCTGCAGAATTTTTCTAACTACCTGGCTGCAAAAGGAACGCATGTAATCGTACAGAAATCAGCATAAAAGTAAGAAGGGAGGAAAAAAAAAAAAAAAAAATAAAGGAATTAAATTAATACTTTCGAAATTTAAATTATTCTTGAAAAGTTCCAAATGAGATGAAACCGAAAAAAAAAACAAAAAAGAAAAAAAAAAAGTGAAAAGAAATTAACAGTCTGCCAAACTAATTCCCCATCCTTGCTCTCTCTATTACTCCTTCTAGATCCTGTAGCAGCTCTTGTCGGTGGGTTCGTCGAGGTATTTCAGAAGTTAGTGATATACTATGATTGGTACTCTGTGTATGGCAGCAGAGTTTTCATGCATATGATAGTACCTGGGCGGAAAGGCCTCTCCCTAAGCAAATTTTTCGATTTCCCTTGGACAAAAACTCGAGAAACCTCAGTATCCCCCACTTCAATGTCAGCACTATTCCCCGGCTTTAGACTCCAGCCCTTTCGGTGTGTTCCGCTGTTTTGAGCATAGTATTCGAAGAAAAACTTTGGCAACTGAGGTAGTAAAATGAGTGTAAAATTGAAAAAAAAAAAAAAAAAAAAAAGGTTGTAACACTGCCTCTCGAGGAATGTTTTCAAACAGCCATTCCAGCGTGGTTCTGTATTTCTGGACACTACAAATAGTTGTGAACGAGGAAGAACAGCACTCGAAACCTTATCCCGCCAGCGACGTTCCGGTACGTTTACCTTCCGTTGACCCGTATCCCATCATTTGTCGGATATCCGAGACGCAATTCGGCTAGTCGGTCAACCAATTTACCAAGTGTCGTAGTTCGCAACTTGGTTGTAATACGCACATCTTCTCACAGAATACACCGGACTAGCTGATCGGGATTTAAACGTCTCAGATTTCAGATTATTTCTATTTTCTTTTTATATCATACGGGTAGCGGAAACAAACGTTCACCGGTGGACGGAGTCCGTCTATAGCGCTGAAGCAGCTCTAGGCTTGAATTGGGAACTTGCGATAGCTTTTTTTTTTTTTTTTTTTTTTTTTTTTTTTGGGGGGGGGGGGGGTGGAGAGAAGTCAGTGGGAAGGGAATGCAGGCATGGATGTACTTGCGCTTGAACTTTGTTTCTCCTGGGACCTTCGAGGAGGTTTCACTGTAGATCCATTCATCCACATGCCGAGGCTCCTATGACGAACATCCCAGAAAACACGGATTATTAAGACTCATTTATGCACGACCCGACGCCATGCTTCGTTTTAAGACCTAGAGGCGCATGCACTAGAGAGATCCAGCAACGCTCGAGGTTAAGTAGACTCTCTCTACATACAAGGTTCGCCTGGCCGGAGAGGAGTACGAGGGTCGTAGCTGTCTCTTGTTTTGTTTTCTCGCTTACATGTTTTTCCACTTTGTCCTGCGACGGGCGCGGTCGGTCGTATGGTTAGATTGTTTTGAGTTCTTTTCCTTTGTCTTTTCTTTTCCTTCTCGGTTCGGTTGGGGGAGAAACGGGTGATACGCCATAGTCGTTGATTGGATGCGGACGACCCGAGTAGCTATAGAAGAAGTAGAGTAGTTACTAAAACTGAACTGAGTAATCATCATCTCTACATACAAGAATTCTGTCATTAAGAATATTCACACCATAAGAATATCACCTCACGGTCCCGTCATTTTTTGTATAGGAAATAAGAATATTTGCCAAGTAAGAATATTCTTAAGGTATTTTTACAAAAAAAGGTAGAGGATTCCCTAAAATGTGCATCGGATAAGAGAGACTATGCCGAAAAGGGCTGTAAATTATATAATCAGGTTTTCCCTGAAATCGGACAAGGAGTCTGTGACACATGGCCTTTTTAACGCATTTAAGCAATCTTACAATATTCAGTCACTTGGTCTAGTTCATAATCTTGGCATAACTTGGCATTTTGTATAAAAATAAACACTTTATAAGAATATGCTCTCCCGGTCCAGACTCCATTATGTACTTAAAAAATGGGAAAATACTTGACGGTCCAGACCCCATTCTTATAGGCAGAGTCTATGTAACCACAACAATCGCAAGGGTTAATGCACTAATGCAGGCTAGCACGCTTTGCATAACCAACCTTTTCTAAACTTCGGGGTTAATCAATGTACAGTTATGGACGTAAGTGTCCGGTTGCTTAGTCAGCAGCGCTTTGCGGTCAGTTCGCAACGCTGTAAATCACCTACAATGTTTTTATAATGCCTCCATCTGAAAAAAAAAAAAAAAAAAACAAATAAACTTTGAGTCTAAAGTTGAAATTAAACCTAAAAAAAGAAATCTAAACCCAAACCCAAAACAAAGTGCTGAGAAACCACAGTAGCTGAACATGGTATGGTGATTACATTCCAAGGTGAAGGATATTCCTTCGCAAAAATAGCGGAGAAAATTGGAATTTCAAAATCCACCTATTCCGATATACAGTATATGCCCGAGACCAAGACTTCCTTCCTCTTGAAAGTAAAATCCCATACCTGCAAATGCCCCCGTCCGGCCGCTCAGAAAAGGTTACTGTTAGGGAGTAGAGATACCTAGCCCTCCTAGCTCGGATGAAACGGTGCAGGAAGGTTATAAAGGCTGCGGAGAAGGGCTAGGAATTACTAGCTAAGCCGTTACATCCAAGCTAGGTGGACTAGGTATCTCTTCAACCTATCACCAACCTTTTTCTCGGCCGCCGGACGGAGGGCGTTCACAGTGTATGCGATCTTACCTTTACAAGGATGGCAGCTTTGGTCTCGAGCACATGTATCGGAATAGGCGGATTTTTGAACCCGGAGCTCCACGGCGACCCCCGCGATGGAATAACCTTCACCTCAGAGCGTAATCACCGTACATACCATGTTCAGCTGGTGTGGTGTCTCGGTGCTTTGTTTTTCGGTTTCGGTTTGGATTTGCGTTTAGGTTTCAAACGGGTTCGGCTTTTGGCTCAAGAATTTTTTTGTTATTTTTTGTTTTGAGATGGAGGCATCCTAATTTTTTTTTTTCAAAAAAACATTGTAGATAATTTTTTCACGACTTACAAATTTAGACGAAGGGGGGAAGTTGGAAGTGGAGTCGTTGCGAAGCGACCGCAAAGCGCTGCTGAGTAAGCATCCAGACACTTACATCCAAGAAAGTTGAACTTCACGTAGTGAGTGGAGGGTTCTGCGAATTTAGTCAACTATGACGAAGGAGCGATGCAATCACTCTAGATGAATAATAAACTACCATATCCACGACTTCGTTCTACACATACACAAAAAAGTAAAGCGTATTGCGAAACCTTTTCATATCCGTCATATTCAGTCTTTGAACCAACTCGCAAAACGTTCTCCCAATTCAGAGAAAAAAAAAAAAAAAATGATCTTCCGTGCTCCCTTGCTCCCGTCTTCCACCGAGAACAGCCAAAAACAGCAACTGAAAAAAAAAAAAAAAAAATTCTCAATCAATACAATATCCCTCCTATCCCCAATTGCAATTTGAGATACAAAGAAACATAGTCCCATCTTATACATTTCCTAATAGGAATCCTCCGATATTACCCACAATTAGCCTACCGCAATTTCCATGCAGTCGAACAGAATACGTACTTCCACTGGCTGGCCGACGACTATCGCAAGCAAACGCGAATTTTTCCACCGCCTCGTCGCAAAGTGCGACTAGCTCTCTTGGCGATCGAGGGATGGGTGATGCGACAGATTCGCAGGTGTCACTCAGAGCCCACAAATAACGTGGCTTGTTGCATTAAAGCGCCGTATGACAGGGAGTGCAATAGTATCGTCCAGAATTGCTGCTGCTAGGAGACGCCGTGCAAATTCACTGTAATCTTCAATGAAGGCTATTATGAATGCTACGACATCTACAGGATCAAGGGAACTATGCGATGAAGTAAATCATTATTTATTCATGTGATTTTACAGAAACCAATCAAATCCATTGTTGACACTGTAAACATAAAAAATAGGTCAATCCAAGGAGAATAGCTAGGTTCAAAGGGACCTAACTCCCTACAGCTTCTAGTAATATTTCACATTTCAAAATTTCACAATTATTCCCTCGAAGAAAAACCTTTTAATTGTATCAGTTGTGGCTGCAGTTATGATACATACACGCAATTTTTTTCTTCTCTTACGCCGCCGTGTACGTAAACGTGCTACTGTACAACTTAATCACCGAGAAAGCCCACCCCACCGCCTTGTAAATCGAGGATATTTTTGCCCAATACTTTATGGTCGTGGCTGTTCTGAATACTGATTACGAAGTTTCAAATTATTAGTTGACGTAGGTGGTTGATATTGTTGGGTTTCATTACATGGCTGTTGATAATACCGAGGTGTTCTCCTCTAGTGTTGAATACGTTTTTTTTTTCCCATGAGGCACTAGTCTACACAGTTATTATATGCCATAAAAATTTAAGCGCGGCATAAGTTATGATTACAGTGAAAAAGTAACTTCGTGGCTTAATACTATTTCCGGTATTTCTCGCAGCATTCGCCCGCACCCCTGCAAAAAAATGCGTTTTTTTTCCCTCAGTTTCTTGCATGGGAAATGTTTCTCCACTTTCTTGCCGAAAGCTAATACGTAACGCCACTCTGAAACGTCTTAACGACGTGTTCGGCGGGAAACATGTCATGAACCCCCATGTTCTCGCCCACGAAAATGTTTGAGCGAAGCGGATTAGAAATCAAGAAAGGGGAGTCTGGGTTTTCGCGTTTACTCAACTAAGTGCTCGGATCGCCAATGCCAGAGACCTTCCACACCCCATCCCCAAACTAGACCAACGCGACAAAACTACTTTTGATGAACGTATTAATTCCCAGTTTCCCACCAAAAAAAAGAGGTGGAGCTGGGAGGAAATGCAAGGAAAAAAAAAAAAAACAACGGTCCACCGAGATTCCTGCTTGTAAGTATCCTTAATCCTGCTCGTCTCCGCGGAAGATTTGAAATTCCGGACGCCGTTCCAGGAAAAAAATACTCCGCATGAAATTCACGAGATGACATTACGGAGATCCTTAACTACTGCTTATAGGGATGGAGATTCAATTACCGGCGATGAAATGCACCACCAATTGGAATTCCGGCATATTAAAACTCCCGACAGAGGGCCTGAATTAATAGCGGTTCAAGTATCCATGTCGTTGGTAGCGATTACGGCAGCGTCGGCACGAGCATATACAATCAAATTTATCGTCAAGCGTAAATTCAGGATGGATGATTTCGTTATTCTTTCTGCCTTGGTAAGTCATTACTTCTTGTAGCTGTGGCAGCAATGTGTGTCGGCGATATTCGATGCATTTTAGTGTACATGTATACTTAATACTTAATATTTGATAATTGGCGTGCCAGATTTCATTTATTTGTTTGTCGATTTGTCAAACACTTGGTTCGTAATTCTCATTCTCATTTTGTGTCGCGATTTACTTACACGTAAATGTGGTAATCCATACTTGCGTCGATATCCAGGTGTTTTATACGGGGTTGGAAAGCACATTTGGGATATCATACCTCAAGAGCAATATCTTAGCGCTGCAGACGTAAATATTCTCCCTAAGGATTAACTTACCAAGCTATTGAAAGCACCTAGCTAATCTATCCTTTTACTCAGGCCTGGTTTTTACCCATAAACATCCTTTATATCATAAGTACCTGCACTACAAAGATCTCCATACTCCTGTTTCTCTTCAATCTCAATCCTTACAAAACCATGGCGCGATTGATAAAAATTACCATCACTGCAGTTGCACTACTCATGATCTTGTCCCTGCCCATCTTCGTTTTGTATCAACGTCACAAAATTGGGAGGATGTCGTGGTTCTGGGTCATATATTACACGAATTTGGTGCTGGATTTAACGGTGTGGTTATTACCATTGATGTTGCTTTCGCATGTCCAGGCATCTCTGAGGAAGAAGGTTGAGATAGCGGGGCTCATGTGTGTTGGGATAATGTGAGTAAGCCTGGGGATCTAATGGAAATATGATTGCTGATTGAAGATATGAAACATTAGAGCTTGTATTGCGAATGGGATTAGGATTTATTTCGTATATAAGTTGAACTTGAATGGAAGCGATAGTTCTTGTAAGTGTTTACCGATATTGGAAAAAATTCCCCACACTAATCCGAGACTTTTCAAGGGTATATTGTTGATATCTATATATGGAAATCGTTGGTATCCTATTTACCACTTTCGTTCCATCAAATAGGCTTACAAAATGACCTTATAATCAATCAACAGTTTAGAATTATCTCTTGGTATTCTATGCTCTTGCGCTCCGGCGGCCAAACAACTCTTCCATTACCTCAGGAGCAAACCCTGTTCCCAGCACATCATAAATTGCAAGAGTCCGAATGAGAGAACCGTTCAGAACGCGGGCATCTTCCCAATGGTTCCTGTGCAAAGTCATACACGGCATCCTGGAATCTATCCAGGATCCTCGAATACATCGCCGGAGATATCGGAAGAATATACTGGCGACTGCAATTTTACGGCAACTCTACATGTGACTGCGGACGTGGAGTTGAATATTCTTGAGAATTCTATTCCCACTACGGGGTAGGTGATACGCAGGCAATCAGGCTGCAAAACGATATACAAGAGTAAAATAGGAAAATGAAGGACTTTTCATTTTCCCAGAGCGAGGTGAATCTTTTTCGGTTTGATAGATTTTCTTTTTCTTTTTCACCTTCTCTTCCTCATTTCTATAATCGAGGATGCTCCGCCTTTATGTTGTTATAAGCAAGAGGAGTATTCATTCATTCGATCCTTTGTGGTTTTGGGAAAGTTTAGGTATCATGGAACCTAAGTCATTTGAAGTATTACTTGTGTTTTAAATGCAATTAAAGGAACATTAATCATGTATAAACAAGCCATCTTTTATTAGTATTATTAATAGTATTACTAGTTGCAACCTGTGCCTTCGACGTGGGAGAGTTTTCGACCATTAATACCACAAAAGGGATTTCTAATCAACTGCACATGCACACAACCTAAAGATAGAAGAAAAAAAAAATTCATCCAAGCCTTAAGCCTATAGTAATGTTATAAAAATAAAAAAAAAAAATGGAAAAAAAAAAAAAAAACTCAGTAGAAAAGACTATAGAAAACATTAAATTGTAGTACCTATACGTAAGCGACTCACTTTATCAAAAGGCGCCGGTGGAGCTTACTGCTACCGTATATGGCCGCCAAGCGGAGCAAGATGCACTAGCAGGCGCCGAGAGATCGAACGGAAATATACTTCAATTTCAAAAAAAAAAAAAAAGCCCCGTTTCATCACACAACGTAAATTCGCCCCCCTCTCTTAATAAAAAACAACAAAAAAAAAAAATTGCTTTCACATCACATTCTCCCTTACTTTTATTTACTAGATACATCTCAAAAAAAAAAAAACTATTAGGTAAAACAAACTATATAAAATGGATGGTAGAAATTCACCAATCATTCCAATTTTTGTGAACACAAACTAATTGCCAAAGGTCAATCGAGTAGGTTTATATTGTGAGGGGTGCTTACAGAAACTTGCAATTGTTTCACTTCAATGGATTGATTAGTTTATCAAGTAGGTAACATAATTGAGGGTATCCTGAAATTCTCACCCATAGCGATATCAAGTGCGGGTGATCAAATTACAGCATTTTAAAGTGGACAAAAGTCTCAAAAAGTATATTTCGTACCTCACTTAAATATATAAGGACCTCGGTGAATATATGACACCATGCCAAGAATATATAGCACCTCACAAAGATATATAACGACTTGCAACGATATATGTAAATATATATATGCCTAATAGCTTGTGCAGAATTAATATGTATTTGTAGAACAAGGTAATTGGAACAAGTCACTAAAACCTGTTTGAGTTATCCTGAGCCAGTTAATAAATTTCAGATGAGAACTTACATGCGATAATATCACAAGGCTACAATCTTCATAGATAAGTTACAAATTACTTTCTAGGCGCTGCACTAATGGAAACTCAAAACTTAGACCCTTCCTTCTCCGCTAGCTAATAGAGAAATTAGTATTTTGAGCCAAAAACACTTTTAGCAACAACGCCCGCAACGCCAACCACCATAGTGAACACCCATGTTCATTCAGTTCCAGTGCATGACCTTATTCATGAAGCCAAAACTGAATTATTCAAATACGAATTAAAAATGTGTTAAAAAAAAATTAGAAATAACTTGTAATTCATTCAATAACTGGGATGCACTAAGAACTTAAATTTTCTGTTAGCATGCAGCATATATCTTTTGGGTTGTATATGTATCTTTGGAATGCATCATATATTCTCTTGGTGCCATACATCTCCGTGACATGCAATATATATATCTTTTAAAACACACACATATCTACAAGATGTTATATATATCTTTCTTCCCTAAAATATACATTTTATACCCTTAACATATATATCTAAACAGCCGCATATATATCTTTCCTGGCAAATATATTTACAACAGACTCTTTATATCCTCAAAGTAGAATTCATATATCCTTTTTCACTTTTGCCCATTTCGGCATATCATACAAATAAAGTTAGCGTGACGTATTTGCAGAAGCCTAAGTATAACTTCAAATATAAAGATCATTCTCGCTGATCGCTAGTATCACCCCCCCTGTCAGCACAACCACCACTTTACTTGAGTCGGTACTTTCTTCTCATCTTCTTCCTGCTATGGCCACCACAACTATACTCGAGTTGATATTTTCTTCTCATTACCCATTTGTGTCACAACCATCACGATTGCCGATCATCGCAACATGATGGACAACAAGAAAGATTGTGTAACATGGATAGCTGAGATGGGAAAACCATTAATTTCAGCATTACTTGTTGAAGTTAGGTAAGGGAAAAGCACAGAGAATGCTTTTAAAAAGGAGAGTTGGAATACAGTGGTATACATATTGAATAAAAATCATTCTCAATTGTTTTAATTACTGCCTGTTCTAAAAAAAAAAAAAAAATACAACAGGTAGTCTGTCCACATTGTCATAGCAACATTATCTCGTAAATGCATCATAACGTCATTGCTATTATTTGTAGTTTCTAGGTAGGCAGGTTGGTCATGACGCGATGAAGACCGGAGAAAAGGATGTATTCGGAGGTTTGTAGTATATGTTCTTTGTCTACCATGTGGCGATTTTTTTTGATTTGTTGTGAGACCACCAAATGCACAAATTTATTTCAAAACCACAGTTCTCCGGCAAATACCAGTGGGGTTTTGAAATAAATTTGTTGCCAAACACAATTTAAACTAACAGAATGATTCGGACCCCGGAACGATCGCAACTCCCAAATATACGCCCCGTTTCCATTCTGGCTCCTGCACTCCAAGCCACATTACGTTTCACCACGCCGCACGCATGCGTTGTGCGTATTTCGACAAAAGTGATCACGAGTGATGCTCCGTGAAGCCCGGTCTAATACCCTAACCCTGACATGGAGACGGTCATGCCATAATGTGGAAGTGGTCACCATAAACTCGGCAACACCTTATTTCATCGTAGAATAGATATAAGTATTGTCCAAGGAAAAAAATACGGTGCGCAAGCTAGACTTTAGCGTACGTTAAATTTCTTACCAACCCACAAGTATTTACCATATACCCCCTTAGAGAAGCATTAGTAAGATGCTCCATCATCAATTCATCCTATTACTGGCACTTCTGCAAACAAGTTGAGTTAAGAATACTCTAGTTGGACTCCAATGTTGCTTATGTCACCAGCACAAGGTTACCTTTAACAGCAAGCTTCTAGTTCTGAGCACATGCTAATCATGGGGCATCACTCGATATTTTTCTGTTTGTGTTGCAGTATATGGAGAAGTCTTTGGCCCATAGACTATGCGTTTGAATTCTGCTTTTTGAACCTACCAGATCACTGGAAAAAAAAACAAAAAGGGTGAAAAAAATAGGTAAATAGAGAACGAAGTTGAGTGCAGAAAGAACAATTGAATTATTTACGATAATGGTGGGCAATTGAGCAGCCATGAGGCGGAATCCGATATTGGTGGTGGGGGACGTTAGTAAAGATTACCTACAGATATAAGCCAGAGCTAGTGGCATAGAGAGGGTTGACATTTATGTTGGATTCGGGCATTTGTTAGTATTGGCACTGAAGGTTTTGGCGATTTAGGAGATAATTTCAATAATCGCCACGTGAAACCCTCCCGAAGTATAAGCCACGAAAATGGACAAACCACCCATCGCGCGTATCGTGCACCCTATCGCGTGTGCTGTACACCCCCTCGCGCGTGTTGCGCGCCCCGTTGTGTGTGTGTGTGGTGTGCACGTGATTTGGACAACACGGAAAACGAAAAAAGTAGAAAAAAAAAAAAAAAAAGATCTCCAAATTTAAACTTTCCACAAAAATCTGTGAAATATACACCTGCAGAAGGTGGTCTATATGTCCTTACTTATACCCATCCTCTTATGCACTCGAAATCCTAACTTGTGAAAGGTGAGGTTCGGTTGTACAATGGATGGGATTTAGGAAGAATGTTGCAGAATCACAGGATAACACTCGAATGAATATACTGTAAATACTTGAATATAAGAAAATACCTTTCATTGTAAACTTTCCTATGAATGAGGCCATGTGGAAGCTTTATTTTTGCTGTGGCTGCCAGCTTACAATTTTTTTTTTTCCGTCTCTTTCCCCCTCCCCTCTTTCAAGGTACTTATTGGCGGCAGCAATATTATACTATCTCTACTTACCAAGTGCCATGAAAGGAGGTGTATTTCTATGCATAGCTCAAGGTTTTTGACGGGGAGCGATATATTTTCTATGGAGGGTATGTTTTCATCAAATTTTTGAGGGAAAAAAGCATTTTGAACTCTGGAAAGGTGAATTCGGATTATCGATATTCGATAATCTATTTTGTAACGCCCCGGATCTTGATGAACATTAATCACAATATAGTAGAGTACATATACAGTAATACGATCCTGGTTCTGGGTTTCCTTTAACACACAATGGGGTGCACGTGCAGGGGCCGCACAACACACGCGAGGGGGTGCGCAACACACGCGATGGGGTGCACAACGCGCGGGAGGGGTTTTGTCGATTTTCGACGTCAATACCGAAGTGTAATGTCTCTAACGTGCAATTCTTATAGTGACATCGGAAGGGGATTGGTTTTTACTGATAGGGAGGAGGAGTGTTAGTAGATATATGTTCATTTCTTCATTTGGTAGTCCAAATTGGGGCGACGGAATTGACCTATTAGAATATATTTTACTAGAGGAACAACGTTTCTCTTTTGATGCGTTGATGACTCTACATATGTCGGGTAATCAGCTCTTTAAAACTAGCATAATGGAGTCATTGTGAGTAGTCC
>JABYPW010002030.1:0-12653 GCA_016880775.1 Phymatotrichopsis omnivora | reverse complement strand
CCACACTGGGTTTATTGGGCAGGCTATAACGGCACCAGAGCACACTACGGTGGTGATGCGCGACCAGGAACCCGTCGGTACGTGCCTAGGTAAGGATAGTCCCCTGTGGAGCAAGCTCTATCTGAGCGCCTATCCCCTGGGCGACGAGGCTAAGGTATTCTAGGTCGTTGTTTTTGCCGAGCAGTTTTATAGCGATGAAAGGTGATAAAAGAAGAGCGTAAAAGAGGAGTATGAAAAGGTAGAATGTAGGGGGGGGTTTGAAGGGTCTGAGAAGCCTGGGACTATGCGACCAACGACTGTCCTTTAAATACCCTTCCATCCAAAGAAATGAGTCATCAATGACAAAGGAGATTACATAAGAAAATAGAACCTGAAAGAAAGCCTTAGAAATCCTATGACTTATTCTATCATCATCTAACGCGATTGTAACATTCCTAGGAGTCGTAATGGAAATGATCAGTGTTATGGTCTGAGCTCGGATCGCTGATCTCGGGCAAGATCATCATCACGCGATTACTGGCTCAATCAGCTTGAGTCATACCAACCGCGAGTGAATAAGTCACGGGAGTTACTTAAGGTATTCCGATCATGTGAGGTACGCTTGAGAGAGGATGACGGTTGAGTCAGACCCTAACTCATCTTCATTAGAGGCACCATATATGACTCATCTAGAGGCAGAGCCCTTTGTTACATGGTCCTTTCATGTGGCACAGGGTTGTACTCACTAGAAGTTGCTCAACTAACTAAACTCATTATCGTGCGTAGGCCTTGGTACCGTGGCTGTAACACTAGTACTTTAATATCGAAACTCTTTTCCTTCGGTCACACTCTCTACCAGGTAGCACTATTTGTGAACTTAATCAAATGGCCTAACTAAGAGAGGGAGCAATACTTTGCTAAGCACTGTTAGGGTAACCCTTCATACAGCCATTAGGGTCATCAGTCGCATTCGCTTACAAGGACTGAACCAGTAATTAGGCAACCTTGCACAGTCATGGAAAACTCGCTTACACTACAAAACCTGTGACCAACCGGAAATTCATGGTATAGTACTTTAATATCATTCTGGTTCTCATTATATAGTGGTATAGGTAGTTATATGCTACCTTTTCTACTATCTTAGATATAGTATTTATGAGGGCAATAACTCTGTAGGACTTAACTAGTCTATAATCCTCTTTATGTAGTTTAGGTATAAGTGTTATATAATACCATTTCTATAGTCTTCCTAGGTACTAGGTTATATACAGAACCTAGTTCTAAGTTAATAAAAGGGTTATGTTAGAATCTGTGAGTACCTCTTCCCTTGAGTTAAGCCACAGGACCACATGATGAGTATTGTTACTACCAAGCTCTGACTAAGTAAAGTGAGGCTTTGATAATACAACATACATGAGATTGGGTATATATGATTGATAACAAGGCTTATCACCTCGATCTCATTATAATATACTGATTAGCTATATTATTAGAGGACATAACTTAAGAAGGTATCCCCTCTAAAAGCTATAGACAATCTTGCTAACTGTAAAAGCTGATTCCAGATCTTGCTTAATCATCTTCTAGGGAATTATGAAAGACTTGGAGGAATTTGTAATAGATTATTTTAATAGGGTTCTATTCCTTTGAATTTCCTTAGTTATCTCTCAGTTATAATTAGGTATTCAAGAGGGAGCAGAAAAGTGATATATTATATTTCTTTCTTCTCCTCAAGAGCCTTTATCAAAAAGTATTGTACCATTATTGACCCTTAAGAATATATTTTGCTACTCATCACCAAAAGATTATTATCTCCTCTTAACTCTGTAATAAAAGTAAAATTACAAGTAGTAATAACTTACTAGTTGAGATATATAAGGTTACTCAGTGATACCTTCTTACAAAGCTTCTTGTACCTATACTTGTATCTACATCTCTTATGAGTTGCCTATTATACTATATTCTTATTAAGATAGCTTCTTGAGATATTAAAATGACTAATGTAGCTACTGTTCTTACACTGGTCATAGGAAATAATCTTACTAGGCCTGCAAGGTCTAGTTGAGCTATACACTCTTCTGCTTCCTGCTTAGGGACCTGTTATGCAAGGTGTCTTTGTAAAGGCTCAGTAACTTGCAAGTACTACTTAACAAGGCATATTACTGAGTAAACTCAGATATCTCAACGTCCAAGTCTAGATCTACAAATACAAGTTCTTATATGAAGAACAAGAGAGAGAGAAAGTTCAAGATATAGAATAAATATATCTTGAAGGCTTGTAGCTATTCTATTGACTAAAGAGGAGAGGAAAGAAGAACTAGAGAATATGATGATAATGATGATTCATTCTTCATTTTCTAAACTACTCTTTATAGATTACAAAAGAGTCTGTATATAGTCCAAGACTATGATATACCTAAAAGTAAATCTCCACCACAAAGAAAAGAAACCATGTGTTCAAAGAAATCCTCCTCTTAATACATATAAAAGCTTAAGCGAGTGACTAGATGTATGTAAAAGAAAGTAAAAACCAATTCCTCCACTTGAAAACTACTGTCACTAGTCCTAGGTAATAAGGAAACTTGTCTATGTTGTGTTAGCACTAGCAGGGGTGATTATCCAATACGATCTTATCAGCTTTATATCATATTAGCTGTCATATTCTTATCATTTATATGGTTATACATCCTGTAGGAGGGTGTATGCACTGTATATTTAGTTTAGATTATCTTATTCTTTAGTTCCTAACTTAGGTTTACTTTATGTTGGTGCTATAAGGGGTATTGAGGTCTTTATTGCAATAGGTGAGGTTACTGAGGTAGTCTTGTCTAATCACTCCTATAGGCCTGAGTACCCCTCCTAAGAACTCTGAGAGTGTCACATATAGAGGTGTTGCATGGTCAGAAGTTTGCTTAAGTAACATTGTATGGCAGTACGATCCTATACTGCAATGTCACTAAGGAGGCCAACTATGTATGTCCACTTCCCTTCTCGCTTATATGGTAAGGTGTTGGACAAAGGATATATATGTCTATGATATATCTTAGGTATCACTGTATAAGCAATATCTTGCTAAGCTATAATTTGCATGGTAAGAAAAGGGATATGATGTTCTGGAGTATCCGAGGTGGTCATCATGTGCTACAAAATAGAAAAGACTAGCCTAATGTGCTAGCTAGCAAGGAGGACCTTCACCTTAAGTTATAGGGGCTATTAATATTCTTGAGGAGACTAAAGAACTAGAGAAGATGATGATGATGATGATTTATTCTTCATTTTATAAACTACACTTCATAGTTTATAAAAGAATCTGTATGTATTCAGAGACTCTGCTATGCCTAAAAGCAAACCTCCACCAAACAAAGGAAAAAAGGAAACTATACATTTAATATCCTCCTTAAAAACACCCTAAAAAGCCTAAGTAAGTGACTAGATACATGAAAAAGAAAGTAAAATCTATTTCCAATACTTGAAAACTACTATCACTAGTACTAGGTAATAAGGAAACTGTCTGTATCATGTTAGTACCAGTGGGTATAATTGATTATTGTAAGCAAGCTAGCATTGTAGCAATTGGTTTAGTTTGTATTAGTTTGAGTTTACAGTTAGATATCCTATAGGAGGGGGAATATATGATCTATTTAGTACATTTTGTTTTGTTCTTAAGTTCCTGACTTTGAGCTTACTTGTCTTAGTGTTATGAGGGGTGTTGAGGTTTATGTTATGACAAGTGAGGTCACTGAGGTGTTTCTATGTGATTGCTCTGGGGGGCCTAAGTACTCCTCCTAGGAACTCTAAGAGTATTGCATGTAGGGGTATTACATAGTTAGAGGTTTGCTTAAGCGACATGGTATAGCAGTATGATCCTATACCATGATGTCGCTAAGGAGGCTAACTATGTATGTCTGCTTGGCTGCTCACTTATGTGATTAGGTATCGGACAAGGGATGTGTATGTCGATGATGTATCATAGTTATTCACCGTATAAGTAATGTCTCACTAAGCTATAGTTTGTATGGTTAGAAAGGTGTGCGAGGTCTGGAGTATCTAAGGTGATTAACATATGCTGTAAAATAGAAAATACTAGCCCGATGTGCAGGCCAATGAGGAGGACCCTCACCATAAGGTATGGGGGCTATCAAGGTTCTTAAGGAGCCTAAAGAACTATAGAAGATGATGATGATGATATTTTATTCTTCATTTTCTAAACTACTCTTTGTAGCTTACAAAAGAATCCACATAAAGTCCCAGACTATAGTATACCTAAAAGAAACCCTCTAAGAAAAAACTAAATCAACCACCTATCTAAAACAACATCTAAGAAAATACAAGGCAAAGCTGAATGACTTGAAGACATATGAAATGGAATTTCCTCCACCTCAAATCCTACATCACTAGATAAAGGGGAAATAGAAATAGGAGAAAGGTATAAAGGGGAAGGTGCCAATGATCCTTTATCAGGATTGGCACCTATAAGATTCATGTCAAGCCACAAGACTGTGTGCGCCCATAGGCTACATGAACTACAGTAGCTTATAGGCTTAGGGGAAGATATAAGGGTACAAGACTGAGGTCTGCAGGCGGGGACACTTACTTGCTCTTGGAATTTGTACTGGTTTAGGTTTGTAGGGTGTCCCATCTTTGTTGCCTTAAGGTAATTGGCCAGGTCTTTGAGCAGTAATAGGCTATTGAAAATTAGGGTCAGTGGAGGGTTTCCTAGTAGGAACTTGTCTCTTTGCAGGATCTAGCTCTTGCAGGTTCAGATTGCATATTTGATTGTTTCTAGTACTTCATGGCAGTGTAGATAGTTGGTTCTTCCTTCTCTCCATCGGAGATGTCCTAAGAGGTGCGAACTTCCTAATCTCATCTGGAACAAGGTGTAGCTTATTTTTTAGGGGAGTTGAAAGGTGTAATCTTCGTGTAGTGAGGGGTAATATATGTATCCTTTAGCATCATAAGCCTGATTTTTCTATGACTAGAGAAAGGTGTTTTTGAGCTGTTTCAGGGCTGACTCTTTGCTATATTGGGAGGGGGTTTATTTGGCAATGTGTATGTTGAAGTGGTTCCATACTATGTCTCTTTCCATTAGTATTTTGAGACCATTTGCAAGCTTGTCAATGTACAGTGGAATAGGGAGATTGCTATTAGTAGCTTTTGAGTTCCATTAGAAGACCTATTTTCCTTCATATCTTCTATTTTTGTATCTCAATCCTATTATAGGCCTAGAGGTATAGGGGTCTTTTGTCTTTTCCCATAAGGGGAAGGTAGGAGGGAAGACTAGTATGACTATGTATCCTGGCAGAAGTAAAGCTACCCTGACTGCATACCTTTGTTGGATGAAATAGCAAGAACTAGAGAAGATGATGATAATGATGATAATTAAGTTTATGTTGTAGTTTCTAAACTAGCTCTTCACTAACCTAAAAACTACTGGGCCATCTACATTTAGTCCAAGACTATGGCATATTACCTACTCCCCCTTACATCCAAAAGAAATAAAGGAAAAAAAGGAAAAAGTAATCAAAAAATAAGTACATGATATCATGTCAGTACAGTAAAAGTATGCTACAAATGGTCCCATGAATGTCTAATATTCCTAGCAAGGTGAACCTTACAACAAATAGCTAAATAGACTCTTACGAAGAAAAAATATAGAGAAAAAAAAAGGACAACAAAGTAATAAAAGAAAAGAAAAGAAAAATCCCTTCCTCTATACCTAAACCTTTTTGCTAAAGGAAAAAATCAAAGAAAAAAGTAAGAAATTAAACTCCATCTATAGTGATAGTAACAGCTTCCTCCTTTTAGGTAGCTACCAGTACTTTTGCTTATATGAATGCCGGGTATGAGGGGTTAGATATGGTGTGCTTTCCTATATAGTGGGTATACTTTAGGATTATGTCATTGCAGAGGTATCTGACATTCTTGTATTCGTCATGTCTATAGGTATGCTTGGAAGTATGGTGTGTTTTAGTATACATGTTGCATTGTAGGGGATTTTAGCATTGAGCTTGGTGGTGACCAAACTCTTGACAGTTGGTGCAGCGAGTTGCCAAGTTAAAAGGGATATACTTCTCAACTCATTGTTTATGAGTAAGGATTATGAACCCTTGCAGGATACAGTGTTCATTATTATTGTCAATGACTATGATGACCAGTGAGGATATGTACTTTCCAGTCCAGTCACTTTCATACAGTAGCCATTGTGGGGTTTGTGCAAGGGTAATACCTTTGTTGAAGTGCTCAATTTCCCATCAGAATATATCAGTTTCTGTTAGGGCATCAGTGTGAGAGTAGGGGACATTATATACTAAGTACTTCTTCTACCTGTAGTTCTTTCAAACCGAGGGTGTCAGGAATTATTCCTTGATAGTAGCTTTGATTTTATTGTAGTATATGAGTACCACTAAGGTAGTGACATCTTTGATAGTGGTGAGAATGATAGAGTGTTGATTGTTCTTATGAACAGTGGAGTTGTGGAGCACTGCTATGGCCTTTGCTAAAAACAAGGTATCATTAACTGTATCCCTGAGCTTGACTAGGTCGAAAGTGCTAATCTCGGAAGTGGTGGTAATGATGATCTCACAGTCACACTTGGTTGGATAGCATCAGTTGCTAGCTTATGTAGGGAGAGTGGGTATTAGGGCTGCTGCCTTTTTACTTTGTTTTAAGACCACCTGTGCCCAAGTTACCTCAGGTGGTGGTTACAGGGGTGTTGTTGTACTCACAGTGGGCAAACTAGGGACAACATTAAGTTTAGCGATCTTATTAACCTTTTTAGAGGTCTCCTTATTCACTTTTTTGATTTTCTTAAGGGATTCCTCAAGGGCATTGTTGGAAGTTTCAGAGTATAGAGTTTGCCGGATCTTGCTTAAGTTGTCATCAAGGGTGGCGATGCACTCATTATTAGTATTGTGACCTACAATGAGGCTAGTTAAGGCTTTTCCTCGGGTGTTTGACTAGTCCACCAAAGATCCTAAAGCTTGGGTAATTTTTGGCAGAGTTTCAGTTAGGAATTCCAGCAGAAGTGCCTCTCAGTATACTTGCAGTTCCATATCTCTAATATGGATCGATTCTCAGTTAGAGAGTAGTTCATTTGTGATTTGGCTTTTTACACTGTTGTACAGGACATTAGTGAGCTTGGCTGCTTTTTGTTTCTGTTGTAGGGAGGCAGAGGTATGGGGAGCAGAGGAGGAGGAGGAGGGGGTGCTAGAGTGAAGGGCAAAGGAGTAGGGGTTCAGGTTAGACATCGTAATAGTTATTCCTCTTTATGTACTGTGTACTAAACCTTATCCAGGTTCTAAAGATGAAGAATTATCTTGACAGTATATGAGAGCAATAGATGCAAGAATATATTGATTTCAAGAACAAGATAAAAGAACTTAAAGAAGCCTGAAGAATTAGAGAAGATGATGATGATAATTACTCAGTTTATATTGTAGTTCCTAACTAGCTCTTCACTAACTAAAAACTACTAGGCTAACTACATTTAGTCCAAGATTATGGCATGTTACCTGCTCCCCCTCTCAACTGAAATAAACAAAGGAAAAAAGAAACGTGATCAAAAAATAAGTACATGATGTCGTTGTTATGAACACTGGTAGTGGTCAGTGTCAAGGTACCTAGATGATACACTATGATGGAGGTTATGCTTAGATTGTCAATATGTAAGTATGCCATCTCTACCCTTTACCATTATGTTAAGTGCTCTGGAGAGGATCCTCTTTCACATGACCTCGTGGCGTAGGATGGCATGGTATGGCTTTGCCATCAGCCCTGACTAGACATAGGAAGTCAGCCCTACAGTTACCACATGATTAGCTATTAGCATGATTCAACATTAGCCTAGTTAGCTATGAGGTCATAATTGGGCAATCGGACTCGTATTGTGAGAGACTATCACGAATTGGGAGTGAGGCTCAAGAGCGTGATAGGTGATCATAGTCAAATCAAGTACTAATCGCGTCCTGTCTATTTCAGACTCTTCTATAGGTTTCAGCGATTAGGAATCAGGAGATAGTCTAGAACAATGGATGGTTCTTTGTGTTTCTATTTCCTTTATCATCTCTTTGTTAGCTCAGGTGAAGGATAGGATATATAAGTGTACGGTTATTCTTTATCTTTGTCTTTTCTTCCTTCCTTCTTTAGCACATATCTACTTGTCTTCTTGGTGATCACCATTGTGAAAGCCTTTAAGTTATCTTCAAGCCTTAAAGAATATATTCGTCTTTCTTATCTTCACTCTTAAAGTCTACCTGATCATCGTAGGAAAGATATCTTCTAGTTGAGCTTTCGTTTAGCCAAGAAATCCGAGTTCACTCAGTAACATTTATGAAGCATACCTAAGGTATCTTTACCGAGTTATATATGATCTATATAGGGTAATCCATCACAGTCATGCTAGTATTGTAAAATTGTGCCATAAATGGTCCTGTAAAATAGTCCTACTATCCAACATTCCTAGCAAGGTGAATCTTAGAACAACTAGCTAATAGACTCTTACAAAGAAAAAGTGTGGATAAAATAAAAGTAAAAAAAGAAGAAAGAGAAAAAGAAAACCCTTTCCATCATGCCTGAGCCTTTTGCTAAAGGAAAAATTATAAACAAAAAGTAAAAGAAATCATACTCCACCCATGGTGATAGTAATAGCTTCCTCCTTGTAGGTAGCAGCCAGTGCTTTCACTTGGATAAACTCTGGGCAGGAGGGGTTTGATGTGGTGTGCTTTCCTTTGTAGTTAGCATATTTTAGGACCATGTAATTGCAGAGTCTTCTGACCTTCTTGTATTCATCATATCTGCAGGTATGCTTCAAGGTGTAGTGTATATCAGTGTACATGTTACATCATGGGGGGTTTTGGCATCGAGCTTGGTGGTGTCCAAACTCTTTACAGTTAGTGTATAATATAGCTGAGTTCAAAGGAATGTATTTTTTGACTCATCATTTACAGGTAAGGATCATAAGTCCTTGGAGGATGCGTTTTTCATGTTCATCATTAATGACTATTATGATTAAGGAGGATACATATTTGCCAGTTCAATCAGTTTCTTATAGCAGCTATCAAGGGGTTTGTATGAGGGTAATGCTCTTGTTGAAGTGCTTGGTTTCTCTTCATCACATATCAGCTTCTGTTAGGGCATCAGTGTTAGAGTAGGGGATATTGTGTACCAAGTACTTCTTCTACCTATAGTTCTTTTAAAAAGAGGCTGTTGGGAATTGTTCCTTGAAGTTGGCTTCAATTTTGTTGTAGTCTATGAGCACAGCTAAGGCAGTGACATCTTTAATAGTGGTGAGCACAATGGAGTGTTGGTTGTTCTTGCAAATAGTGGCGATGCAGAGAGCTGCTAGGGCCTTTGCTAATACCAAGGTGTCATTTACTGTATCTCTAAGCTTGACAGGGTCAAAAGTGAAGAACTAGAGAAGATGATGATAATGATGATGTTTTATTTCATTTTGTAGGTTTTACAACTAACTCTTCACTAATCTAACTACAGGGCCATCCGCATACAGTCTATGACTATGGTATGTCACCCCAAAATAAAACAAAGGAAAAAGAAAAAGGAAACTACAAGCTCAACCCCTTCCTATCCCTTCTTATCCTCCTTGAAATACCTTGCTTAAGCAAATGACTAGTTTACATAATAAAAGCAAGCATCTTCCATCTCCTCCACTTAAAACTAACCTCACTAGTTCCAGGTGATAAGGTGACTATCGGTGTTGTGTTGGTACCAGCGGGCATCTAAGCGAGCTAGCAAAGTAGCGATCGGTTTCTATTCAGTATTGGTTTTATTGTCAGGTGACCTGAAGGAGGGGGAATCATATCGACTATTTAGTTCAGTTTGTCTTATTTCTGGGTTCCCAACTTTTGTGTTCATTTGTGTTAAGGCCATGAGGAGCGCTGTGGTGTTGATGTGACCATAGAAAATGTCACTTAATTATCTTGTGCAGTCACTCTGGGGGGCCTGAACACCCCTCCTAGGATCTCTTAAAGCATTGTATATTGTTGTTTTGTACAGTTAGAGGCTTACTAAGTAGACCTGGAATGACAGTACAATCTCATATCGTAACCTCCCAAAGGAGACCGATTGTATGTATCCGCTTACCTACTCACTTACATTGTTAGGTATCAGACCAAGGATGTGTATGTTGATAATGTGTCTCTGGTATTACCACATGAATAATGTCTTACTAAGCTGTGGTTTGCACAGTCGGAAAGGTGTCAGATGTCTGGAGCATCTGAAAGGGGATCATCATATGCTGCAAAACAGAAAAGACCAGCCTGAGTACAGGCCAGTGAGGAGGTCCTTCACCCTAAGGTATGGGGTCTGTTGAGATTCTTAAGGAGCCTGAAGAACTAGAGAAGATGATGATGATGATGTTTTATTTCGTTTTGTAGTTTTTACAACTACCTCTTTACTAATATAACTATAGGGCTATCCATATGCAGTCCTCAACTATAGTGTATTACCCTAAAATAAAATAAAGGAAAAAAAGAAAAAGAAACTACAGGCTCAACCCTTCCCCACCCCTTTCTATCCTCCTCTAAATACCTGCTCACAGCGACTGACTAGTTACTTAATAAAAGAATGTATGATATATCTCCTCTACCTCGAAAGCTTCCTCCACTAGTTCCAGGTAATAAGAGGACTTGAAGGTGTTGTGTTAGTGCCGGCAGGTACAGTCATAGAAGCTAAGTGAGCTGGTGATGTTGTGATCAGTAGGTTTTGTATTGTTCATGGTTGGAGGTCCTGTGGGAGGGGGTACATATAGTCGCAAGGTTTAAGTAGGTTTGTTTTACTATTCCAAGCTTCATTGGTTTGGACTTGTATTATCGCTATAAAGGGGCAATGGGGGGCATTAGTTGTTACCATGAAGGTCACTTAGAGATTTATGTGATTACTCCGGGGGGCCTGGGTACCCCTCCTAGGAGCTCTAAGAGCGTCATAGTAGGGAGTATAGGAGGTATCGTAAGACTTCACCTAAGCAAATACTTAGTATGGTCGCAAGCGTGGTGGGCATAATAAGGGGACTCTTAACCTGTCAAGTAGACCCTTTGCATGGACCTATAGGACACTAGGCTGTCTTATATATATGGTATATATTAGTTGCAACCGCTATCGTAGATGGTCTATGTAGAGTTGTAGTCTTCGGCACCAGCTAAGGCCAGGACTAGAGATAGTTTCTACTCAAAGGAATGTGATGGGTAGAAAGAATGTCTTGAGAGGCCTGAAGAACTAGAGAAGATGATGATAATTATTCAGTTCGTATTGTAGTTTCTAACTAACTCTTCACTAAATAAAAACTACTAGGCTATCTGCATGCAGTCCTAGACTATAGCATATCACTTACTCCCTAGGTCTACCGAACAACTAACGAAAAACAAAGGAAAAGTGATCAAAAAATAAGTACATGATGCCATGCCAGTACAGTGAAAAAGTGCCACAAATAGTCCTATGAAATAGCCTTTCCATCTAATATTCCTAGTGAGGTAAACCTTACAACAACTAGCTAATAGACTCTTACGAAGAAAAAAGTGTGGATAAATAACAGTAGAAAAAAGAAAGAGAAAAAGAACTAGAGAAGTAACTATACTCTATTTCCATATAAAACTAGAGAAGATGATGATGATGATGATTCATTTCTATTTTGACTATGTGAGGCTACAGATTTCACAGATTCTCCACCTATAGTGTTGAACATATCAGGGCTGTCTGCATACAGTCCATGACTATGGCGTATTGCCCTATCATAATCAAAAAAGAAAAGAAACCACCTGTTCAAAAAACCTCAAGAAATCCCCCCCAAAAGCTGAAGCAAATGACTAGATACATGAATAAAAGAAAGTAAAGTCTATCTCCTCCATTCAAACCTACCTTTACTAGTTCCAGGTGACAAGGTGACTGTCGGAGTCATGTTGGTACTGGTGGGCGGCTAAGCGAGCTAGCGATGTAGTGATTGGAAAAATTTTTGCTGCTTGGTTGGGTATCCTATGGGAGGGGGAATATATCCACCATTTAGTTTAGTTTGTGTTGTTTTAGTTTCCCATCTTCGTCGGTGGTTCCTTTTGATGCCATAAGGGGTATAGAGGTTTTGGATATAGTAAGCAAGGCCGCTGAGGAGGTTTTGTGTGATCGCTCCAGGGGGCCTGGGCACCCCTCCTATAGGCTGTGAGAGAATCGCGGGTTGAGGTTTTGCATAGTCGGAGGCTCACTTAGTCAACCTGGAGTAATAGTACGATCCTGTGTTGCAACCTCTACACGGAGACCAATCATATGCATCTGCTCGCCTGCTCACTTAACACAGTCAGGTGTTGGACAAGGAGTATATATGTCGACAATATATCTCTAGTATCGCCGCACAAGCAATGTCTCGCTAGGCCGTAGTTTGTACGGTCAGAAAGGTGTAGGATGTCTAGAGCATCTGAAAGAGGATCATCATGTACTGCAAAACAGAAAAGACTAGCCTAAGTGTAGGCCAGCGAGGAGGGCCTATACCCCAAGATGGGGGGGGTGTCGAGATTCTTAAGGTCCCTGTAAAACTAGAGAAGTAACCTTTACTTGTATTCCCAATTACTGTTATTTTACAACCAACTAGAGAAGTAACCAGGGGGGGAGGGGGTAATTCATTTTTATTCTTTATGGTCGCGTAAGCAACCATCTACAAAAGAACATCCTCGTGC